>LBLO01000169.1:0-42636 GCA_004354395.1 Chondrostereum purpureum
AAAATATTCGATTTTAGAGGTATTTTATCGGAATTTATTTTGGCTGACGACATTATACTTGCAGGTAGTAGGTAGTTACTCTACGGGGCTACTACCCGGCTGGATGCATGCAACCCTAGGGCAACTACCCAAAAATCATACATGACATTAGCACCCATAGGTGCACAATTCCGTTCTAGACTGACTCGAGATAAGGCGACGACATTGGGAGAAAAAAACGGACGTCTCAAGAGCTTAGCCCTATGGATCCATGTTACTTTGGGGCCAGAAGCGTCAAGCGCTGAAGAGAAGACGAAACTCCAAGCCCTTCTCAAGCTCTGCATTGAAGGAATCGTCTCGCATTTCGACGTCAGCCGTTTGATGCCATCCAAATCGCAATTGACAGCTTACCAAGAGCTACTACTATCACGATTTGCACGCAAGGAGACAGCCACAGAACTACTCCAACTGTGCTTTGAAGTCCAGGTTTCAGCATCTTGCGTTTTCGACAAGTTCTTGCTTCGTCCCAAATCGCTAGAGCCTCTCTATATTCGGAAAGAGCTCGCATGGATTTTCAAAGAGCTTCCAACTCTTCTAAAAGAAAGGAAAATGACCATAACAGAGCCGCCATTCTCTGATTTCGGTGCGGAAGTCTTGAGAAAGTTCGCGAGGCATGTCGTGGGGTCAAAACCCGACGATATCATTCCTTTAGCCCAGCTCCAAGCCGTTGGGTGTGGATGTAACGAGTGCAACCGTTACTTGACGCGATTAGTCAGTGATGACAAAAGTATCATTGTTCGTGAGATCAAAGGTGTTCGAGCACACTTGGAGAAGCGCCTTGCACTCAAAGCGCATTCCTGGGGGATAGAATGTGAGACAATTCGAAGCGGGTCTCCCCAGCAGCTTGTGGTATGTACAAATTGTTTGGGCGGATGCGTAAATGCTAGTACTTACCTTTGCTGCTTAAAAGATTAYCAAACCAAAAAAGCTAGTCAAATCGGGAGCTACTATGCCAAACAGTCGGAAGCCNGGGTGCTACTCTCAGTCCTGGGCAATGCTGCTCAACAAAGACAAATTCTTGGGAGAGATTTTGACTGGGTGACGGGTGTCATCGCAGGGACTGCGGTGCCGCCTCCTCTGTCCGTAGAGGCCAAMGGAAAACGGTCGGCAGATACAAGCAACGATGCGGTKCCGSCTAAGAAGYCTCGRAATGGATGAATCTTCCTGACTGCAATCCCTATTTATTCCGTATTCTTGCCCCTGTTTATGCGTAAGCAGTGTAGTTCAGCGCTTTGAAATCCCTAGTAATTTTCAGATCTGTACTTGGTACATGTGCGGGTTGGAGGCATCAACACCTTGAATTTCCAACTCGCAGAATTGCTAAATCCATCATCTGCAAACGCGTCCATCTTCGCAGATTCAAATTTGGCTCTCCTTGGAGGCCAAATGTAGACTAATGTAGTAAAGTGAACTGGAAAAAGAAGACATACTGGATCTTCATATATGGACCCGCACCTAAGGTTATACTATCCTCTGGAGTTGCTGAGTATGAGCCTAGCTCATACATTATTTTGGTAACTTCTGAGSGRTTGAACGTATCGCCCGCAGACATGATTGTGGGCGAAGTACGTTAGGATGTGACGCGACGCGCTTGGTCACTCAGCACGTGTTCCTGCATTCCAAGTGTGTGGGAAGGACCCGAGGTAGACATTGTCTATAGCAACCGCGACTGCCAACAGTTCATGGATCCACTGGCAGAAATTCTTGCTATTGAGGATTGGGAAAGTTACACCGGAAAGGATGTTGGAGATGAAAAGCCTCTTGTTGCTCCTTCGACAAACATTAGGGTACGTGGGCCTGTTTCCCTTGGTGCCTTTGCCCAAAGATTCATGTTGACTAGGACGGATTCGACTGGGCTTGCGGGCGAGTTCGACTTCGACGGTGCATTTGCTGATTTTCAAACATTCCCTGATGCTCCAAACCCCTGCATTATTGTTGACGGGCTGGGGCCTATAGGGTTACCGYTGAATGATAGAGAAGCGAGAGACGTCATTGCAGTGTCCTCTCCTGGAGAGGATAGTGGGAAAGAAATATGGGAGATTCCTGCAAGCAAGGTGTGTAAAAATCTTAGGCCTCTAATGGGCCCGAAATTTTGACGCGATGAATAGATCACATTCGAGAATCCCAGTTGGAACACATGGGTTAAGAACATTATTTGTAATTCAATACACCAAAAACTTGATGTGTCAATCGACCGTTCAGTAGCCCGACACTGTTTAAACAAACTTGTAATTCGTGGACCCAACTCTGAGTACTTTCTTTGTATCTCATTTCAGCGGTGAAGCCAATTGACGTGTTCCTACAGGACTGTAACGGCCTACGACATGTGTGTTTAACAATTCCGGAGGATCTGGGTCTTCTATTGATTCTTTCTACTAGGTTTGATGCAAAATCCAGAAAATATGGGACCCTATTGGTTGCCCTGCCCTCTCGCCATACTGGTGGACAGATAGAAGTTACGCATCAAGGGTCTTCGAAAATATTCGACATCTCCTCCGCTAGCGGTTTCGCGACTAGACTTGTGGGAGTATACTCAGGAGTTTCGAGGGAATTCAATCCCGTGGAAACAGGATATCAGTTGTACATCTTATACGACCTTTCATGTCTTAGAAAGAGTCCCACCATTCCCCGGCTTCCCGAGATGCAAGGGCCTGTTCAGCGTCTGCGACATGTTTTCAAGTCATGGAAGCAAGCAATCGATAACCAAAGCACTCCTATTGACATAGACGAAGATGAGGAGATCATCGCCCTTCCACCTTCTGTGCTTGTATGCCTACTTGGCCACACCTATGACAGGACTTGTGGTTTGAGGGCGTCAGATCTTCAAGGGTCTGACAGAGTTATCCTTTCCCAGCTTGCGCCATTGGCCAAGGCGTATGCTTTTGATCTGTATCTTGCACATGTCACATACAGTGAGTCGGGATGTGCAAGTCTACCTGGCTATGAGCGTCGGTATGGTGGATATGAAACTTCCGATGAGTATGATTATGACGACTCTGGCATTGATCCCAATGCTTTGGAAATGGACGACTCGGAAGTGGCCGAATCTGTGTCTTTCGAGTGTTATGCGCTGGATGCAATGCCTATGAATACAATTGGCTTGGATTCCGACTGTGAAGAATGTGACGATCTGCAGAGTTATTTCGTCCATGGAGAAATCACTGAGAGGGAGAAAGAAACTGATTTCGAGCGCGAGGAACGCGATGTGAGTAGTTCAAGACGACTCCAGATATTACCATGTAACTGACTGTTGACACATCGGTAGTATGGCACTTTAACATACAGTTTGTCAACTTCATCAATCATCCTTTGCATTTCCCTTACCTCCCTTTCAAGCTTGGARRCGTACCGCCATTATCATTTCGCCGAAGTTCTCTGAAAATGTAAAGTTCACTCCAGGAAATATAACCGACTTTGCTTGCAAAGCACTACAAACATCTGTCTCTAAGGCACCCTCTACAAAGGAAAATTTGTTTATCGAAACTTTGATCAGTTGGTGCGACGCACATAGCAGTGCGGCACTTTCTACCGAAAGTAGTCCAACGGCATCTCTGCTCAAGCGAATCATCCAAGCTCTGCGTAGCACCTCCGAGCGTTGGAGCGATGTGGATCTCTTTGTTCGTTCGATGGAAGCGTCTGGAGGGGACCAAAGTATCGCATTAATGGGCGTCGATGGCTTTATATCTGCGTATCAAACATTTGCGTGGGATAGACTAAATCAACTGTGAGRAAGAGACTTYTTGTTTTGATTTGCTAAACTGATGAGGATTTAGATATTCTCTTGCGCTTCTGACTGAAAAATCAAACGTTCTGCGTGAACAGATGTTGGACCGTTTACTCGCCGCAGCAACTGAACAAGACGATGAAGTGGTCATTATGTGGACTCGCAAAAACCGTGATCTCATCTTGGTGAACATTCAGCAGCTAGACGTCACGGAAGTGGACTGGATTCTTCGTATTGTTAAGTCAAAGGATGATGCCGGGAAATTCTTGAAAGACGTGTCAGTTCATATTTCTCATTTGACTTGATTTTGATTAAATTCTGAAAACATATTAGTTTGGTTCCACGACTCCACACAGTCCAACCTACGGATGTGCCTATGTGGTCGATGTTCCTCAAACGACTGCGGGACATGTCTCTTGCAAAAGCTCCCCCATTTAAGAAACCTGTAACGTCGCGTATAATCACTGATAGTCTCAGGAAAATCCAGCAGAACCTGCCTGTATTTCCGACCAAGTCGCAGTCATCCAATGGTTATAGCTACGCCAAGGAAACGTCCGAGGTTATCGACACAGACCCTGCCTACGAGTTCGCATCTTTATGCATGACCCTCGATGCGATAGACATTCTTCAAAAATTCTTCCAGAATATGTGGGACTCGGCGAACACAGAGTTGGCGAAGCATAGCAGCTTCCCACCGTCCCAGTACTATGCTGCGCTCACACCTAGATTCAAGAGCTTAGTGGCCGCTACGCCTGCTCTGCGAAACAATCCTTCCTTAACACTCTTCTTTCGCCATGCGGCACACAGCCTGGTCGATTCAACAGGGGATGACAATGAAGCGTTCCGATTTGCACTTCAAGGAACATGCCGCCCTATCAATGTTCTCGAGGAAATGTAAGCCCGCTTGCTTGCTGTGTTTTTGTCTTCTCACAATTCAGCTACGGCAGCTAATATTATACATAAATATGGGTAGTTGCCCTAGGGTTGCATGCATCCAGCCGGGTANGTANCCCCGTAGGGCAGTTGCCCTACCACTGACAAGTGTAGTGCTATTAGGATGTCGTAAATTGCAATAAAATACCCCAAAAATCGAATATTTTTTCGTGGCTGGGTAAATGCAAATGACATATGCCATCAAATAAGAATCTAGGGTAAATTAGGGATTGATGGGATGTTCCAAATAGGGTTTGAGATGATTTCCAGGCACCAAAACTCATCAAAACTCCGAAATAGCCATCAATGAACCATCAGGGATCTTCATACCCTTCCCAAATAGGGTTGATATGGGTTCCCTTCCTTGGGGGATGCCAGCCGCAAATGTGGCGCTTTTTGGGAATGAGCTGGCACATGCAGGGGTACCTTGGGGCTGCCCCTTCCAGGGATTATTTTCGGAAATTGCTTGCATACATCCCTAATAGTCCCCATTGAAATATTAGAGCCAGGGGAGGCCAGGAAAGGTGGTAAAACAGCTAAAAAGTAGGGATGAGGAGAGCAGATATAGCACAGCTCCAGAATGGAAATAGCTACTGTCCTGAAACTACTTGCATCGTGTTCAGAGGGTTGAAAAACATAGGGGCCACAATTTACAGCTTCCCCAAGCATGCAGAATAGGTAGTAATCTAGGGAAAATGATTTTGGGAATGGGCAGATGCATAATTATATCCAGGATAGCTATGGTCAAGCGGGTTTCTGTAGCGTGTTACTATAGTATATACCACTCTGGGAATCTATCCCTGGATCCTATAGACCAATAGAACAGGTACCAATCCCTGAAAAGCATAAAAATGGGGTATCAGGTATGGGTACTGCAATTTGCTTGTCCCCTCAGGTTTTAGGCTCGGACTTATCTTTATACAGTATATAGACTCCAAAGCAAGTCTTACTGCGCCCCCCAGGCTCTTGGATCTCTCAAAGAACACCCAGGAATCTTGGTGTGGCTGATGTGGCTGAAACTGGAAACCAGTTCTCCTCCTCCTCCTCCCCCATTCACCCTGGAGCTGTGGCGTGCTAGTATAGTGTATATACTTGTATTATCGTAAATTAGAGCTATCTAAACTAGTATTAAAGTGATGGGAAACTGTAGTAGTTCACAGTGGGAAAAGTGTGGGAAAAAGAGGGTAATTGGGTACTGGTATACAATTGGTACAGGTTCTGGGGGGTATGTAGGGTGTAATCAACTACTATTATGCATAGAATGACGGTATCAAATTATAGGAAAGGTCCCTTGAGAGGCTGCCTTGATATACTCTAGTTATAGATAGGGGAGAGGAGGAGAACAGGGGGGTCTGTAGTATTACAGGCGCATAGGGGAGGGTTGGGATAGCTATGGGATACGTTTACTATGTATATAAGGACCTCAAAACACTATCCAGACCTATCTGCATCTCTCTTGATGTGGCCCAGTAGAAGAACTCTCCTCATGGTACCAAAAACACCACAAATTCACCCCTGGAGGAGGAGGGACTCACTGGGGAGTCAGGGCAGTGTCAGATTCGTGTTCAGGGACCTCAAAAACATACCCATGGCCCCTCTCCACCTTCCCCATGCTCTATTCCTTTCAATAAGGCCGAAAAAAGGTTGAAAATCTGTTATGAAGTTGAACCAAGTCAAGGAGTCCTAAGTTCAAGGATGTCTCCTGAGAGTATTTCAGGCATTATTGAAGGTAGTAGAACATGGGGAAGGTGGAGAGGGGCCATGGGTATGTTTTTGAGGTCCCTGAACACGAATCTGACACTGCCCTGACTCCCCAGTGAGTSCCTCCTYCTCCAGGGGTRAATTTGTGGTATTTTTGGTACCATGAGGAGAGTTCTCCTACTGGGCCACATCCAGGGAGATGCAGATAGGTCTGGATGGTGTTTTGAAGTCCTTATATACATAGTAAACGTATACCATACCTCTCCCTTCCATCCTCCATGCGCCTGCAGTACTACAGACCACCCTGTTCTCTTCTTCCTCCCCATCTATAACTAGGGTATATCAAAGCAGCCTCTCAAGGGGCATTTCCTATAATTTGATACCGTTATTCTATGCATAATAGTAGTTGATTACACCCTACATACCCCCCAGAACCTGTACCAATTGTATACCAGTACCCAATTACCCTCTTTTTCCCACACTTTTCCCACTGTGTACTACTACAGTTTCCCATCACTTTAATACTGGTTTAGATAGCTCTAATTTACGATAATACAAGTATATACACTATACTAGCACGCCACAGCTCCAGGGTGAATGGGGGAGGAGGAGGAGGAGAACTGGATTTCAATCTGCACCCCGTGATGCACCTCAGTGGATGGTCACTGTTCTTAAAGAAACCATAAACTATATCTTGGATGTCGTTCGGTCCACACAGGCTCGTGTTGCCGCTGATCGATATGCCACGTTGTCGGAATTCGAGTGGCGGCTTTCGTGGGACCTGATTGCTCCCAAATTTTCTGCTTTCCGACCTGTTGACAAGCCACACCCAGTAGTCTGCTTGTAAATTTCCTTACTTTTCTCTTCCGAAACTGTCATGAAATCTGACGTGAACCTATCTAGGATGGAACACACACTCTCTCTTCCTCAGAACCCGTATCCATATGACATCAAGTCTTATACAGAGTGGCGCGAAGAGAGAAACTCCCTTATCGTCGAATTCCGACCCTATCAGTGTCTCTTGGAAGAGGAACAGACACTGGTGACTATGTCATTTAGTTCATCCGGGGAAGAAATAGCTGAAGCACAGGAGCACACTGTTAGCGCAGCCCATGTGGCAACCCTTGTAAACCACAACAAGTGGGTAGGCCAACTGCACTCAGTCGCTGGGCGGCAGAGGATTTTACGTGATCCCAAGACGTCCAAGTGTGATGCACTTGTAGCTCTGCAAGTCAACGAATTTTTCTCTCGTGCGGGCACAAAAGAAAACCGCTTTACTTTCTCTCACCGAACGAAGAGGAATCCCGGGACTTTAGATGGAAATGGATGGACAGAGATTCCCCAACGCAAGGCCGATATGGGCAACTGCCAGGATGTCAAAGCTGGTGCAGTGTTGTCACCTTTGTCCCGTACCAACTTACATCCAGCGCCTCCAACTCCTGAGACAGTTGTGGACGACGTTCAGAACACAGGACTGGGTGATGTTAAACCAGGAAATGATGACAGTGAGTATGAGCCACTTGCAGGTGACCATCTCCATGTTCCTTTGCTCGTGATGGGGGACAAAAACTGTCAAGGAAAAGTGGACGTGATTGGTGTAGATCAGAATCGATTGTCTATGACAGCAAGTGTAAAGTTTTTGCAAACGTTGGGGATCACCGACTTCCYTGTGTTTGGTGTTATGACGGAGGGACCGGTGGGTGTAGTTTCATGTGCTTGGGGTGAGCAGAAAGATGAGGTACATGTTTTTTTGGTTGTGTTCTCCCCGTGTGGTATCATTAAGGTTTTGCATTCACAGGAAGTCACAACTCGACTCGCTGATCGACTTCTGCGAGAATTTGACATCTCCACGCCGCTGGGAGCACTGAACTATGTGACCTTTCTACTGATGATATCCCATGCTCACGCGGATACACTACGTTCCAAATTTGCAGATAACTCGTGTTAGAGTTATTACAGTAACTCTATATGACCACACACAGTAGTCAGACGAAGATAGCAGCAGCGATAGGGCGATAGATTGCCAAAGGCAGATACAAGCGCGATAGTCCAATACAAAGTCCTGAGTATCTACTGTAGGTAGGAGACACTATATATACGAGGGAATAGCTGTAGAGAAGAATACCCATAAGGGGCGACGTGGGATGACGGAGCACCGTTGGAACAATAGATAGGTACAATAGCAGAGACGTACGGAAAAGGTAAGCATAGGTGTAAAGCACAGGATGAAAGATATATGAAAGGGGAAAGAGGCAGCGTGGTAGTAGTACAGTAAGAGACGGATAAGGAAACGTGCATGTGATGTGGCGTAGTCACGCCTGAGAATCTAACAACCCTGACAAGACTAAGCCCTTGTGGGGAGAAAACCAGTGGCCAACCGTCCCAGGGTTTCGAGAGAAGTTTGAGGTATGGATTGAGAAGATGAAAGGACTGGGACTGATTGTTATGGAAGCGTATGTAACCATATCTCATTCACGAAATCAATTTCATAATGTGTAACTAGAATGGCTTATGGCCTTGGTGCGACAAATGAAGAGTGGATGCAGCTACGTAGTCAGATGGATGATAGTTTCTGGGTCATGCGTGCGATCGGGTATCCTCCTCTTCCTGACGAACACGACGGGTTCTCGTGTGGTGCTCACAAGTAGGCATATTAGAAAGATTCTCCGATTGAACTCGTGCTCATATATCTCTAGGGACTACGGCTGCCTGACGTTAGTTCTATCTTAACGAGTCTTCATACACAGCGTGAATGGTCTTCAAATAGGTTCCTCTACGCCGATCCAACTCGTTCTGCATTGCAGGTTTTCCTAAGACAAACATCTGCTGCTGCAGCAGACATTTCCGGGCTCCCAGACGAGCAAGGGTCTGAGCCAGGGGTTTGGATTAATGCAGATCCTATTCCGGGCTGTGTAGTATGCAACATCGGTGAAAGTTCGTGTCTCCTACATCCAACTGTGTGATATGATATACAGCTAACATGATACATTTTAGTGTGGGAGATATGGACAAAGGGCCTCTATCGATCTACGTTACATAGAGTAGTGCATAAGAGCTCTAACTATCGGTATGTATCCCGGACCTGGTTATTCTGCGAAGGCTGACCAGCTCTCTTTCTGCCAATGATAGAGTATCGTAAGTCTTTCTTAGATCAACTTGAAACCTCTGCAGTGACACTCTCCCCTTTCCATCAAGGATACCATTTTTCTTCGAGCCTAATTTTACCGCTAAAGTTGAACCACTCCCAGCTGCCCTGAGGACTCTGGAGAAGAATCCAAAGAAGGGATCGAGCAAAGAATATGCCCCAACGATCTACGGGGAATTTTTGATGAAGAAAGTGGGAAACAATTTCGCTGGAGGGAAAGGAAAATACGATGATTGAATTTAGGATCTAGTGCAGACACTCTACGGAAAAGGGATCGAGGAAACTGTGTATTTCTACTTGTTATATAGCGCAACGTAAGAATGGCTTGTCTTGCCGTATATACCCGAGACTTGCGCCAGTCACGAACGCGACCCTTGCCTCCACTTGCCTCAATTCAATCAATATCGGTCTCACGTGGGCGTATTTTTTGAAGTCATTTCAAGATGAGTTTTCTGACTCGGCTTCATCGATACCTGCCACTCCGATTCCTAACCACACGACCTTCTCCGAAAACAATGGCTCTACAAGCATCTGTGACAAAGCTTAATTCTCCGTTAAAGGATATCGTCTCTGCCTTCGTTGACGCTCCCTATGCTGGAAAGAATGAAAAGGATCAGACTGAGGTCGTAGAATGGGTGGATAAAGTTGGACAAGGAGATATCGTAAAGGAAGAGGGTTTCAAGGTATGTATTATCAGCAATCTTTGACTAGAGTCTGGATTCTGATTTGTGGGCTGTAAATTAGGATCTTGATTCTCAGTTGATCTTTCGAACTTACCTTGTCAATAACTACCTGACGGCTGCAGACGTCGCTCTATATGGTGCTCTTCATCCCTTAGTGGTTAGTAGTAGCTCGTTTAATCTGCTCTATATCCCTAATATCGGATGTTTTCCAGTCTAAACTCCAAGCGCCTCAACATTACACTTACCCCGCCATATCCCGCTACTTTGACCACATCCAATCAACTCCGTCCGTGCAGAAAGCTGCTGAGTCTGCCTCTGCATTTGCCCCAGTCACATTTAATTTCGACAATGCCCCAAAAATTGAGCGAAAAGCCGCGGAACCCAAGAAGAAAGAAAAGACCCCGAAAGCGGAAGCTGCCGTGCCCACAGCTACACCAACGACTGAGGAGAAGCCTCAAAAGAAGGAGAAGAAGGAGAAGAAAAAAGATGCCGCAACTCCTGCTGAGGGTGGAAAGAAGAAGGCTTCAGGAGGAGGGAAAGCTGCTGCCGCCGCAGTTGATGAGGAACCCTCTCCCGCCCTCATTGATCTGAGAGTCGGAAGAATTATCGACGGTTAGGATATCTGCCCTTGCCATAATCCTGATTCTTATTGACATTTTTCTAGTCCAGAAGCATCCTGACGCTGATAGCTTGTACCTCGAAAAGATTGACATCGGCGAAGAGACAGGCCCTCGGACGGTTGTTTCAGGATTGGTCAACTACATTCCCATCGAGGAAATGCGAGACAAACTGCTCGTCACCGTCGTACGTTCTCATGAACACTTTGCTCACTGTCCACTTTCTAACTTGTTGTCACCTAAATAGTGTAATTTCAAACCCGCGAACATGAGAGGTATCAAGAGCTTTGCTCTCGTACTTTGTGTACGTGATAAATAATTGCCACAAGAAAATGACCAAATGACTGACTGAGGATTCAATCAATAGGCATCTGCAAAGGAAGGGAAGGATGTCGGCGGAATTGAATTGGTCCTGCCACCAGCTAATGCTAAACCTGGAGATCGCGTTTACTTCGAAGGTTTCGAGAGTAGGTTTCGTCCTTACTGTTTCGATGGAATTTGCTCACCTTATACGATCATCAGCCGAGACATATCCCGCACAGATGAACCCGAAGAAGAAAGTTTGGGAGACTGTTCAACCAGGTATTTATCTATCTGTTGTTTTTTNGTGTGGGAATTGGAATCAAGTGTTGTCACCCTCAGGATTCACTACACTGGACAACAAAGACTGCGCATGGATCAATCCCACAACAGGCACCGTGCACAAGTTACGCACAAAGGACGGGCTTGTCACATCCCCTACCATGATCGGAGCTTCACTATCATAGAACATTGTATATTTATATATAGGCTATGCCAAAAGGTAAACACATAAATAGTAAATAGATTCATTGTACTTTTGACTTGACTAAGTATGTAAACCGGTAGATGAGAAAAACGAAATAGACCTCTAAGTCCACATCTCAAAGTCGTCGAGATATTCAGCCTTGTGGCTCATTGACATGGCAGGAGCCGGTCTCTTTGCCCAGTTATCATCCTCCCCGTACCTTCTCCACACAAAATCTCTGACAAGTCGGATTTCTCGCATATTTTTGTTGAACCTGTTCCAAGGAATAATCAAGTCAAGAACATCTTCATCCTTCCCGCCGCTCGGCCCAAGGTCTGGTCGGTAAGGNATGGTAGTAGTATCGCGGACATGTCTCCGGATCCACCCTTGGCCATCAGGTTCCTCTTCCTTGGGCGCTTCGAGGCAGTTGTATAAATGGAAAGTTTCCAGGTGTACAAGACGAGGGAAGAAATCAGGTGCAAACGAGACCATCATGTTCTGTAGGAGCGTGTGAGTGTTATTAGATGAGAAGTGAGAAAAGGAGAGAGGTGTGACATACTTCTGACGGGTAACCTTTCTTGTAAGTCACAGAAAGCTTACGAAGATATGGGAGGAGATAGACAATGGCATGCAGGATCTCGACATCCCATTCCAAGAGGTGTATGCTGAGAGATGTAAGCTGCGGGGAGATATCTGCGATGTGTGTCAATGCAGCAATCATGCACGTCATGGTGGTGTCTTCGTCAGATAGATCTACTTCCTGTATAGCAGCTGATGTGAGACCACCGGTAATGGCACTCAGGTTGCCAGAGTACATCCGGAGGTTGGGTAGCAACATCGTCGACCTAATGCTGGGTAAGTGGCCTACGACTTTTAGCTCGTGAATCGAAGGATTGCTCCGGAGGAACATCATCAAAGGGTCTATGAGGCCCCAATGGGAACTGCCCTCAGCCCAACCTTTCGGCCCCGGTAGTCTGATGTCGAGGATTTCGAGAGCGGTGGGAGGGGAAAATGGGATTGTTTCAATCTGGCCGGTGAGGTATCTTGCTATTGGCTGACACCAATCAACCCTGAGAATACGGAGACAGGGCTGGATGAGAAAGCTCAGCATGCGAGGGATCAGGTTTGAACTCATGTTCATGAAGCCTTTGCCAGACCAAAGAGTGAACTCCTTCAGATTATCCAATGGCAGCATGTTAGCTTGAAAGGCAGGAATGATAGGATTGTGAGGTTCCAAGTAACTGTTTGAAATCGTCAATTTCTCTAGGTTGCGCAAGCTGTGAAGGACGAAGAAGACCGGGTTGGGAATAAAGGTATTAACAAACACTATCTCCCTGAGGTCTGTAAACCTTTGGACGCGAATGGCCATATCGTCATACTCTTGGAACTGAGAGGCGAGTGACTGGAGCCTCCAGCGGGCCAGATGTTCATTGTCCTCGCCTACAGTCAGCTTTCGGGGAACCGTGTCAACTGCGGCATCTGATTTCTGCCAGAAGGTGTCTAATTTGTGGGATGGCTTCAACCAGACGAGATCCCGGTGGAGAGGACGAGCGGCAAGACCGCAAAATGACTTGCATGTCAACGTGACGTTGACCAAGTCGGCAGGATTGCCAGCCAGAGCTGCGAAGATGAGCTCCCAAACTTCACTTGGTAAATAAGCGGACATATCTATTCAAAATGATATGAGTATGAGACTCTGGAAGCAGGAAGACAGATAACGTTACTGTTATAGACTTTTCTGTTGTTTGGAGTTCAGATCAAAGAAGCGTGGGATCGACGACGCGGTCCGGCCCACGTGCTATTCAATCGTGTGGCTGTCCATGTACTTACCACTTCAGTCGGACAATGAACCCTGAAAGTGCAAAGCTTGATCATTGACCTCAAAGGCTTACCTGGCCATGCACCCACTGGCCGTCCCGGAAAGTCGAGATATATCCGCCCGGAATGAATACGGTTGTGTTTCCCAGGCAGTCAAGACTAGTCTTCTCTCAATCTTGATATCCTTACCATGATACTGTCTGCCTTGATATTTGGGATCATCTTTTTAACGCAGCGCGCATCCGCTGTGGGCACTGCGGTCGGATTCGGAAGTGGTATGTACTCTTCAAGCGCCATGGAAATTGTTAAGGATATCTGCTAAATAATGAACAGCAACGACGGGGTGACTCTTATACTAACATCTTGATTACATTCCCCGTATTCTGACGCTCCCTAAACTAAACAGTGGCGGTAGTGCCGCCGCACAAACACCGTCTTCCAATGACCAGCTTTTGCAATGGTTAGCCGATGATACAGCTGTAAGGCCCTTAATTTATTTTTCTTGCTTCCCATACCTATCATCTTGGCAGCGTGTGATTCGTCTGGACAAAATCTTTGACTTTACCAGTTATTGTGCGTGGACCCCCCTTTGAAATTTCAATGCATTTGCGTATGCTTCTACTTATCGGGTGCTTTAGATGGAGCCACCACTGGGTATGATCATCAGACGGAAGTTACCTTTATTATTTTGCTGATATTCCCATAGGAAAGTTTGCTGGCCATATACCTGCACAAATAATCCCCAAGGCATGATCGACGGTGTTAACAAGTGGTGTGCAAATGCTTCGAATACATCCACTGCCACATACAACAATTCTGGAACATCCACGAGCTATTCCTTGAAGGTAGGGAGGAACAAGACCCTACTTGGTGTTGGTTCTTCTGGGGGAATGTTAGAGTACTGCTTTCCTTCCTGAGCTTTGGCTAATTAAAGTACAGCAAGGGCATCGGACTGTTGATTGCGGGCGTGAAAAATGTCATAGTGCAAAGTGAGTGTAAGTAACTTGTTGTATTATAATTTCGACTAAGCCTGTCGAATTAGACATCAAGATCACCGACATAAAGTAAGATTAATGATAAACGACTGTGCTGCCAGTGGTTTCTCACCTCTCGACGATATATAGCGCCAGATACGTCTGGGGAGGAGATGCAAGTGAATGAAATTATGAATCCCTTCTCTAATTCTATATTGATTGTCCATATATCTCATTAGTCACTATCCAGAATTCCTCGAACGTTTGCAAGTGGATCTGTTTTGCTAGATGGACCCGATGGCCTGAATTCTATCTACTAGGGATTGATCACAACTACGTCCACAACATTGGCCGTCAATTTATTGTTACAGGATTTGACGCTGCGGAATTCGTGACCATCTCGAACAACTATTTTGATGGGCAAGCGAGATACTCAACCGGATGTGACGGTAGATAACTGATTTATTCATTCTGAATCAATCCTCAAAGCGTTGGCAGGACATCACTATTGGATGGCTTTGTTTGCCGGTATCTATCTATGCTTGCCTGTCGAAAGCCAACATCCAAACTTTTCCAAAATTCAGGTGAAAACGATTCGATCACTTTCGCGTACAACTATGTCTACAACACTGCCGGTCGAGGACCACACTCAGGCGGTACAGATGGATATACACAGTATGTTCATCTGGTCAACAGTAAGTTACCTCATTGGCCTTGCTTTGCAAGAAATCTGGCTGATTTGCAACGCAGACTACTATAGAAACATCACCGATCACGCCGTGGACTCAGAAAAGGGCTCGATAGTACTAGTCGAGGGAAACATATTCGTAGGTCCTGGATACTTGATTAACGGAGCCTTATCAATGGGCCTTGGTAGGAAAACGTCAGAATCCCTTCAACAAACACTGCTAACTCCCTTGGCGCTGAGTACTTCAAGTTCATGCAAACCGCTGCAAATGCAAACAATTGTCAATCCTCCCTTGGGCGTACTTGCCAGGTTAATTCGTTATCAGGTTCTGGGACGGTGGCAAGCGGTAGGGTTGACGCTTACGTCCTGTCTGCTCTTTCCGATAGTATGTCAATTTTTGCTAGCTTGGCTCTGTACGCTCCATAAACCCTCACCATTTACAGAAGCGGCAGTGACCGGTCTGAAACCCATGCTGCCAACGCCGTGGCCGCCTATGTAACTAGCAATGCTGGAGTGGGCATCATCTAGAAGGGCAAGGAGCTTTTATTTTGTCAATGAAATATTCAATTCATGTTATGGATTCTGACCTCGTTCTGTATTATCTCGTTCGACCCTGGATTAAGTCATCATCTCAGCCAGTTCATTCAAACCCCTACTCGTCAGACTACTCCGCGGCACACGCTTCTGTATATCTGTACTTCAGAACTGTCGCCGTGGCCTCTTGCTCAGTGAGACAAATATTAATGCTGAACTCTTACTGAAGTCTGTGTTTCAGTCAAAGAGGATCTGAGGTATGATGCAGGGGCTTCTTGAAGCTATAAAACTCGGAGCGGTACTATTTTATCATTACCTGGCCTCCATATCCGACAACAATCAGACCACCTCGAGATACTCCAGAGTAGCCAAGTGGATCACTCTGGGGTGCGCTTGCGTCGTTCTTGCCATTTTCGCTCGTGTTCAGACTGCAGGATGGAGCGAGGACTCGTAGATCCGTGGAGAACGCTGAGGTCAGTCTCTATCTTTCTTTTCTTTAATCCGCATTTAAATTTGGGAGCTCCGACAGTCACAACAACACACGCCACCGCCTCCCGCAAACCGTATCGGACTGTATCCCCCCTTGTAAGGAGCAGCCTCTTTCATATTATTCTCACGTCAGCCCATCTTCAGAAGACAGCGAGACTGATGTTGACGACGAGTAATCCATCTGCAGTGCACGCTCTGACGGCAAAAACTACGAAATTATACCATCCAAACCATCATTAGATAACGAATCAGTCCACTGACCAGGTATTATTCTCATTCCCTTAGATGTGTCCGTCTTCATATCGTCGATGAGCCAAATATTGGGAAGGAGAATATTAGAGGCCCGAGGGGAGATAGGGATGGAGAGTGCAACGGGTGCACATAGTACAATGTGAAGGCATCCACATTGTCTACTGAAGGGGATATGTATGACCATGTTAACGTTTCTTTCCCCTGAAAATGTAATCGATGTCCTGTAATATAGTAGAGTAGAGGGAGTTTCTGTCAGCTCAATTGTACATACTTACAGTCACTCAACGATCACTTATATCCAAACCACAGTACGCGTTGTTGGCCACACTTCGACCCTTAACCACTACCTTTCGACATGGGTCAATATAATCAACTTAAGTGTCTATTATTTACATGGGTACAAGCTACAAGATGCAAAGCGGAATAAATAATATTTATCGTGAATCTGGCAGCAAGATGGAAAACAGTGGCAAGTCGGGTCTGGGTATAAGGCAATTGCAATGGGTGGTCAACCCTAACTATCATGGTAGAGATGAAGTCCCGCCGATGTACATATTTATATGTACGGGCATCTGCACGTCTTACGGCGAATCGATGGTGATCACTGTGTGTGTCGTGGTTCGTTCATCTGACTGCGGTGGATACGCAGACCGAGGGATCCCAGGTGAATGGCTAGAACGCGGCGGGACATCATCTGTTTCCATCGCATCTTCCGCATCTACATCATGCGTAGAAGTACGACTCGAGACCCCGTACCCATTGATGGCTCCTCCATTGTGTGCATGTCTAGCGGCAGTGAGATAGGGTACGGTAGTTCCGGGTTGGGTTGGGGCATGGATGTTCCAAGAACCTGTCCAGGATGGTCTCGTATCAAGGATAGAGTGACCACGACCATTGTCGTATCCCCACGGTGTACCGAGGTGGCTAGCTGCAGGGGTAGGGATAGGTGCGGTGGAGGATGGTGTTGAAGTCCCATTGGTTTTCTCCTTGCCATTGGCCACACGACCTTTGGGTTTTAGTTTGGATGAGGATTGGACAGGAGCGGAGACAGAATGGGAGGATGCGCCTGCGGCATACACAGCAGGTGTTAGGGCAGGATCTTCGTCGACAAGCTGCTTTTCTTTTTCTTCTCGGAGTTTGAGTGCTTCCACGATAGAAACTGGAGCAGGTATTGTCTCTATTGTAGAAGATATAGTTAGTTAAATGGAAGTATTAAAGCTAGATGGGATGGTGAACCTTCCAGGAACAGAAACTCGGGGTGTTTTTGGGTGGTGTCAGCTGCAAAGGCGGTAAGGGAGGGATGCCTCAGAGTATTTATAGTTTCACGCACCCATGTCGCGATACATTACAGTATTGCGATGCTCAGAAGAAGCGCGATGGTGGCCTCCTTGGACTAGTCTTTTGATGAAGTCTTCCTATAGAAAACGATGAATGGCACCTTAACGAACGCGGGAAAAAGCACATACAGTAGCTATGGAGAGCATGTACAGGCCTTCTTTCGATAATGGAAGATGGTTGTTAATCACCCCTGACCATAGAGTCAGTACAAATTGTTGGTTAAGACATGAACAGATTGAGTCTACCATCCGCTTGCAGTACTTTCTCCAGTCTGTATGTTGCAATAAGTGTCCCTCCGGGCGGTCGTTCCGTTCTTGGGGGGCTCTCTTGCTTTGTGTTGGGGACGCGCTTGCACTTGTGGCATGGACTGGTGCAGCTGCAGCAGTAGTCGGCTCTGGGTCCGAGTCTAATTCGTCCACTTCATCGTCAAAGTCATTGTCAAAATCGTTTTCGACATCAGATTCAGGTTCTGTAGACGGCCGGTGGACGACGAAGGAGGAACCGACAGGAGGGGAGTCCATTTTGTGGGCGTGCGAAGGGGGAAAGCGAGCCGCCGGGAAGATTGATCAGTGGAAGTCGGAGTCAAGGGGAGAATTCGCATACGACACGTCCCTTCGGGCTCAGAGGTCCTGATTTTGGTGGTTACCTCGGTCCCATGAAACCTTACTACGGCGTCCACTCAACCAAACCCTTGCAGGGGACTGCACAATGACGATGCAATAAAGCTTGAAATTCGAAACACATTTGTTGAATTATAATATCAAGTTTTACAGAGAGAAGGACTTTATACTACAGAAACGACTGAAAGGTTGTTCGTCTGGAGGTACATACGAGCCCACCAGAGACAACCTTTACTGAATAGTGACATTAACACTTGCTGCATCCTCAGCTTTTGGGATCTGCAAAGTTAGGACCCCATCTTTAAGGGCAGCAGAAACTTGTGAGGGATCAACTGGTCGAGGGAGCCAAACAGTTCGGGTGAATGCTGATGAGCCTGTAAAGGAGCGCTCGACCGACAGCTGGTTGGAATTGGGATGGTTTGCTACAGCACCTAGTGATAAGAAGATTCAGAAAAATACTCAGAACATTGATGCAACCAATGAAACCTACCTGCTGTGGTAGCTGTAAGTTCGTTTGACGCCTCACCATTATCTGTGGGAGCCTGAGCGGTAGGAGCTTCCGTACGACCGGTGACAACTTTTCCTTCGATAGTCACCGCTCCGTCAGTCCCAACCCTAACATTGATATCTTCCTTCCGGATTCCAGGTAACTCCGCTTCAACAATATACTTGTTGCCCTCTTCCGTCACGTCTATAGCAGGACGAGACATGAATGACGAGCCCGAGCTAAAGAACGGATCGTCAAATAACGATCTTCTAACGGCCATAGACGCGGGAGAACGAGAGATAGGCTCGTCCAACAGACGGAAGAGTGGACGGAACTCATTGAAGAATTGGCGTGCGAGAGACATGTTGTCGCAGTACTTGGTAGATTTGTGAGTTACTTGGGAATCCAGCCCAAAGTAACCGACTTTTATAGCTGTTTCACATCTATCTTAGAAGCTCTCGGAACTTGCTCGAACTTGAAGAGCTTGTGGAATTTTATCGAACGCCGCCCCACCATGATCGAGTCTAGTCTAGAGAGCAGCACAAATAACTACAAACATCCAGAGCTTTCTCGTCGTTCGAAATCGACCAAGTGGCTTCATGATATGGCATACAGATGGGAACGTGAGATAAATAAGTTACATGAGATATAGATATAGATCAACTAGTGCCTTCAGGCTTAGGCCACCAGACCACCCATTGTGCCTGCACAACATGCTCCTGGTTGTCATCATCATCAAATTTCAAAGTGTACGCAGACTGGAAAGAGGGAAATTTTTAGACCAAGGACGAGATAAAAGAAAGAACTTACTCGTGCAGAGCCCTTACTGTCTTTAGGGGCTGCTAGAACCTCAGCTTTATAGAAACAGCTGGTGTCCGGGTATAGTGCCATTACGGTAGAACCTTTGCTGAATTCTTCATGCACTGCCAAACTCGATGGATCTCCTGGAGGGGCATCTGGATTTGGCAGAGGTATGATGGACTTGAGTGTAGTCCTATAGGACCTGCCATAACGATTGCAATTAAATATATATGATGGCAAATGTTAATACGACGCACTGTCCAGGTTGTCCATCTTCTTGAGGTTCGGGGTCTTGTACTTCGTATCTAGTGACTCTGGCTTAGGCATTTGTTCGATTAAGCAAAGAGAAAGTACCAACCGATTCCCATCCCCGCCTATGGCCTTGGTCACGACAGCTAGAATCCAACTGTTATCGTCTGGAGTGCTCTTTGTCCCCTTCGGTGGCGGTTGCTTAAACGCAACCTTCCGACCAGGCTGGAGAGGAAGCTGGTTCGTCAGAGCAGCCTTTCGAGGATGTAATATGATCCGATTGGGGGTGGGTGTTGAAGCTGGTGATGACCCACGAGGCCGCTTATTTCGTTTGTCTATAAAGACTTGTGTAATAAGAGACCGAGGAGCATGGTCCGTTATAAAAACTAACCAGATGACAAAACCTCAGGAGCCTTTCTGAGTGCTATGAGAACACCGATCTGCTCCAAAGCATCATCTATAGCTCTGGACAAAAAGGGATATTCCCAAAGGTTGGAATACTTAATTTCCACGAAAAAAAATATAAACCTACTTAAGCTCTTGTTCAGAGGCAGATTTGATTTCCTGCAGTCCAGAAGAAAGTCTCTTGTAGTTATCCTTGACCGATTCTAGTCCTTCGGCTGGAATTGTATCGTTTACAGGCCATGCGGCAATACTTCGATTTACACGACCGATGGTCTCTCCTAGAGCAGGGCTAGTACAGAGAGTAGAAACTGTTGCCAATGAGACAGCGGCACGTGTCCAGCAGTCTATTTCTGTGATATAAATATGAGTATAATTTGTACCATATTGAGCGCCACTGTAATTGAACTGGGTGTAACGGACCTTCAGAAGACGCTGGACGGTTACTCGCGCGGCGTCTGTCCATAGAGATCTGTTGAAAGAAATCCAGTGAGCGTCTGATAAAGTAATTAGGAGGAAATAGACTTGTTCTCATATGTACGTACTTCGCTGAGTSTCAAGCAGATGAACGGCGTTCACAAGTTGGAAGTGATCACGAATACCGGGTTCCGGCCAACTTATTGCACGTGGCTCATATATGTAGAGACCTTCCTAAATCGGACTACAATGAATGTGGCGTGGCTGACTGGGTTTTCAACATAATAACATGAGACACATGGGAATTTATGATGGCTCGACCAAATTTACGGAATAAAAGTTACAGGATACAACTCAAAAAAATCCGAGTGTAAGCTACATTACCACATTGCATAGTATTTTAAAAATTAAGAGGAAGACGGCGGAACAGCTAGCTTTCTGAGAGAGACGTCGTATACGACTGATTGCAGGACTGAGAACGAGAATCGTCACAGAAAAGATCGGATCTCTTACCCTCTTCAATTTTCTTGAGATCGTACTTGAGGGTATCAAAGCGACGACGGAGAATATCATTCTTAAGATTAAGCTCATCGTTCCCAAGAAACTCAGCGCATCGTTCCGAGTACGAGCTGGAATGAAAGAAACGTACCATAGAGAAACCTGCAAAGATGTCTTTCACAAATATTGATATTCTGATTGGCTCTTCGAAGTCTTCCATTGTCACAGCATTTACAGCTAGACGCGACTGGGAAGATAGTGAACGCAATCAGTAATGAGCAGGTATTGGAGGAAAACAATATTGTACCAGCTCGTTGACCATACTGATCAGCCCAAGAAGGTAGTCTTCTACTGTAAGTGTAAACCTGTCTTTCCATTCGTCTTTGACTACATGAAAATATCAACACCAAATACATTTAGCCGAGAAGACAACTCACTGCCTAGAAGTTCGCTGCATGCAGGCAGAGATATCAAGGTGCGATTCGTGAGGTATTGGGTCAAAGCTGCGACGAAGACACTCGTTCGGATAGAGTTTGTCCACATGTCTCTCCATCTCCAGAATTGGTTTGGAGGGATGGCATTTGCAATTGTGGCATTGATCTCGCCACAACTCAATAACACAGGGCGTACCGTGCTCAATAGGTTGGGAACTAATCAGTTCAGCAATGTGTAGCTACTGCTACTGCACAGAGGAACAACATACTCTCATTTGACGGGGTTGAATGGATTCTATTGAGCATACCAACCATCGTCCGCATCTTCTTGTCCAACTCCGAGACCGAGTCTTTAATTTTCTGAGGCGTTTAAGTAGATGTTTGGCACGAGAATGCATTTTAGAGCACCTCTCGAAGATCTATATCGGTATCAAGCATGCTATTGAGCTTTTCTAAGTCTTGTGGATCCATCTTGGTAGGTTGAGAAGGTAAAACCGTTTTTCGTGATGGCAGTCTTAATCCAAGGTAGTAGCCCCAGGAACCTGGGTGAGAGATGACTCATCATCGCCAGCTAATATAAATTTACAAGTGCCCCCACTACTCTAACTCAGCACTAGGGACCTCCCCAAATAGAACCACAAAAATCTCGAGAAAAAATTGGGTCATTGAATGGTAGAAGATGGAYGAAAGAGATAAGAGTGGGACGTGGCGCCTCGGCTTCTAACGCCTCAAGGCGCTCTCGTGACCTGTCGGTCGCGTCGACAATTATCAATTGTACTAATGTCCGACTACCTTTTGGCACCTGGTCCCGAACCACCACCAAACGGCACCAACGAACGCTGGAAAGCCTTTTCAATACGTCGACTCTTCTCTCCCTCCATTGAATCTCTCCAGTCTAAACCCTGGCCATCTGTCGACTAGTTTTTATCACATCACCGCGAGCGCGGATTCCGCCTATCCCGTTCTATGTCTGGGAAGTCTCCACCGAACATTAAAGATGTCCAGAAACTCCTCCAGAGGTTTCGGGAACAACCTGTCGATACGGAGACCTTGTTAGACAAGGAACTGCAGACTGTGTACCTATACTTAATGTCGATCCCAGTTGACAAGGATGACCGAATGATCCATTGGTTTTGCGACAAAGCCGATTCACTAACGCTCGGTTCTGCGACTTTCCTGCTGAGGCTGTTTGCGTATTCAAGTGAAAATGTGCAACGATGGAGGGACAGGTATCAGTCGGTTCTGTCTGCATGCTGTGGGTGCATAATAGGTGCAGAGAAAGCAAAGGAAAACTCCAAGACAACGTAAGCCAGAACTGTTCTCGCTGTTATTCCGTAGTACTTACATACCAAGAAGCTATTTTGGAGCCTACGATCCAGCCACTCAAGAACAATTTTTCCACGCATTTGGCTTGTGGGAACGAGACTGTGTAATCGGGGATCTCACCAATGCAAACGTGATTCATGCTGGTGTATCTACAGGAAGATCGATATCTTCAGCTCGTCCACCAATTGTTTTTAGGATGCTCTACAATCTCTACATCTTTCGTGATGAGCGCATACTTGCTGCCATCCAATCTGCTCCCCCTACGGAAACATTCTCGACATGGCCCACGGATCCCCTCCCTGTTGGAGTTTTTCTGCTTCTGGCCCACCGAGAGCGTACCGTTCGAGAGTGGGCCACACGGCAGGCTTTGCTGGCGAAAGAGGTTCCCATTCCGGTTACTAGTTTTTACGATCCATATCGTCGAGCATTGCAAGCACTTGTACATGCATTATCTCGGGATGTGATTTCCAAACGTTTGAACCCAAATGACGTCCTGGAAAACCTCACCTCCCAATGTTCTCTCTCCACGGATCCCGAAATATTGTGGCAATCTCTCTACAATGTCATTCGCTTTGTACCCGTCGAACTGTGTATGTACACCTCTCGATTTGGAGTGAATCTCCGTGACCTTGTTTCCAGTCACCTGCGTGATACAAGTTCTGGTACGTCGATTTATGAGTTACGTGGGACGTTCTTAACTCCATCTTGATAGAATTTCCTTTTGTTTTACGATGCCTCATACTTCTTCTGAAGCGCCTGGGACAAGACTTGTGGGGAGGAGAGCAACCGAATTACCCCCAGGTTATCTTCGATTCGATCAAAGACAACCAGTCTTTTATTTCCTTAGTTCAGACGAACACAACGTCTTCGGAGACCCATTGGTCTCTAGCCTTTTTCCAAGGATTTCTTCATACCATTAGGGATGCTTCTGCGTATACGGACATCCTCGCCAAGATGACAGACTTCCTTTGCGAGGAGCTGCAGCATGAACGTTTCCAAGACACCCGCCCCAATGCCATGTCATTCGCCACGAAGGTTAGACAACAAATGCGCATTTCAAAATTTAAAGTATCCATTAACTATTGATTCCATCTTAGCTGCTCAGGTCCCAGGCAAAACACCGAGATATTAATCAAGCCGCCGTTCTTCATGTCATCGGGATTCACTCTGATATCTTCATCCGAGTCGCTTTCTCTCGCACATACACTTATCCAATGTGGTCGAATGCCCGTCAAGGCTGCAGAGATCTCATCAGCAATGTTCTCTCTGCCGATGCGCTCAACATTTCTGTAGCTATCCATAACTTGTGCCACTTCACTGCACAGGTATTGAAGGGAGAGAAGCGGCCGAACGAAGTTTTGATAGAACCGTTAGCTACCCAAACTCGGCTATGGAACAAGACATACGAGGCGTTGCAGCAAGAAGACGTGGATGCTATAGGTGCCTTGGCTCTCATAATGTCAAAGTGCTCTCATCTCGACGTACTTATCGAGAAGGCATACATACCCGCCAAACCCCAGTTTGACCAGTATTCAGGAAAGATGAAGGCTGTCATCGGACAAATAAATACAGCAATAATTACTATGACTGGTAGCTTTCTCGGTGCAGTGACGCAATTCACTGAACGCAATACGGCTACAGCTGCCCTCGACCTTCTTCAGAAACCCGACATAGCTAAAGCATTTCTAAAGCTGATGCTTTCGCCTATTTCCAATGTTCAACTAGCAGCTCAATCCCTACTTGGACTTGCGTTCGACGTCGACGTTCGTTTAGATTGTTTCCGGGCGTTACTAGAGAACCTCCCCGACGGTGCACTGGATGGTGTATTCGAATTCCTACAGGCGTTCATCGACTTCGCATCCAAGGTTGCAGAGGCGTGCAGTCTGTCGAAGTCGCTCGTGCGCTGTTTTACCGATATAATTGAGGTGCTCTGCACCACACCTGACGGCCTTTTCCATAGTTCCCGCTTCCTTCGTTCCTCAGAAGACAAAGGACCTGCTGCCCGAGTGCCAGAGCTCTGGACATTGATGAACAAAGCCATCGTAGTCATCTTCAAACGTACATCATCCTGGTCGAAGTTCTATAGCACTTCAGACATGACTGTGTGGATGCGAGATGCGCTCATCTTTGGCCGGGATATGCTTGCACAACGTCGGGTCATGGAGACTGCAGCGAATTCTTGTAGTGTTACTGGAGTGCCGAAGCAGGACCGGAAGTTAACTGCGATCGGGAAAAAGATGATTGAAGGGCTGCAGGAAACGCTGCTCGAGCTTACGCGTTGGTTGCGTCTTACTGACGAGGAGCTCCTCCATCAGTCTTTTGCACTCCTAGAGRGCTTGTTAGAATGCTTCAAAGAAAACCAAATCCGTCCTACGCAGGAGTTATTCGACAAACTCACGAAACATGTCAGCGATGCCCGGGATCCTGCACGTTTGCAGTCCAGGTTGGATAGCAGCAGGGCACACAAGTTAGAGATGGCTGTTGCTTCATTCGACGAGAAAGAGGAAGAGAGTGACGATGAGGTGGAGATTGTTTCTTTTTCGGTGGCCCCAAAGAAGAAGCTGGCTCCTCAACAAGTAAGTGTTAAGACGGCTGAGAAGAGGGATCGGGAGAAGAAGGAGAAGGAGAAAGCCAGGAACAGAGAGACAGTGAGRGAACGGGACAGGCACAGGCAGAAGGGGAAGGAGAAAGAGGTGGGGATACCTTCAAAAGTGGCGGGACATTCCCGTGCGATAACTAAAGCAACGAAAGTGCCCATCAAAGGAGACTCTAGTTTCTTCAGCGCTAGAGATCAAGCAAGATTGGACTCTTCGTCCGCTATGCCGGCTTTCCGCAGGGCAGGTGGTGCGACTGCAGGACCATCGAAACTGGTTTCCTCATCTAGGACATCAGCTACCCCCTCCACATCCCGTGCGGAGACTGAATCAGAGCCTAGCGATGAGAGTAGCGACGATGCGGACGAATCGCAAGCCAATCTAGCTTCGTTGGCCAAGCTGCAAAAATCTCCTAAAACTCGAAAACCACCACAACGTAGGCAAATTCAGCAAATCGACTTCCCTGCCATGGAGAATGCTGCTCGCGCTGCGCAAATGAAGCTACGCAAGGTGCGGGAGGATGCCTTGCGAGCGGCGCGACGTATGAAGCCGGATGTGACAGGCCTCCACCGTATTATTCTGTCCTGGGACTATTCACAGAATGGTTCCGTACCACCAGGGAACAGGTTGCGACGCGTACACGTCCCTGATTCATTCGATAGTTATGCACATTACCGGCAGGTTTTTGAGCCGCTCCTGCTTCTGGAGTGTTGGGCCCATATCCAGTCCTCGAAAGAGGAACCCCAGGAGGCGCATGATTGTAAGATTGAAAATCGATCATATCAGGATCTCTGGTTGGACGTAGACATACTGGTCACAGACTACATCAAGAAGGACAAAAACGACTGGTACCTGACGGAAACCGATCTCATCTTACTGCAAAGTCCTGATAAGCAGAAATCAGCCCTTGGGAAAGTAACCGCCTTCAAAATAATTCCGGCGAAAGGGCCTCAGGCGACTATTAGATGTTATTTTCCTGATACTTTTCCAGACCCCGGCCTCGTTCACAACAGCATGTGGCGCATATCCAAAGTTTTGAAGTGAGTGGGAACGGGATGTTTCGTTGTTTATACCCTGTTGATCGGTTTGGTTTTACAGCTTGAGTACACTGCATCGGGAGTACGCCGCATTGGTATCACTAGAATACTATGATTATTTGGACGGCATCCTCCGTCCACACTTGCCGGTGTTTCAAACTTCAAATAGCGAGAAAGTCAAGCAGATGATGTCCCTTCATAATTTGAACGAACCACAAGCACATGCCATCTGTAGTGCCCTTCAAAATCCGGGATTCTCGTTGATACANGGGTGGGTCTCTGCAGCGTTTTCTTCATAACCTTATTGCTCACACTGTCCTGAAGACCCCCTGGCACTGGAAAAACGTCTACGATATGCGGTCTTGTCTCTACCTCTATCACGCAGCGGTCGCAGCAGTCACAGGCAGTTTCCAACTCAAAGCTTAGTGTTGGAGAAAAACCTCCGAAGATTTTAATCTGCGCTCCTAGTAATGCTGCCATTGACGAGATAGCTAAACGTCTCAAGGCGACGCAAGTCCAAGGCCGCAATCTTGCTGTCGTCCGTGTTGGTGCCACCAGCGCTATGAACGCCAGTGTACAAGATATTTCACTGGACAACTTGGTTGACGAGAAATTGGGATCAGCCCAACAGAGTAAAGATGCCGCGAACGAAATGGCTAATATCCGTCAGCAGCTTGCAACTGTAAAACAGAGGAGGGCACAGCTGCAGAAAGACATTGACAATGCTCGGGAAACCAATAGTTCCAAGGTGGATTCTTTATCCATTGACATCGCCCGGTGCAACGAAGAACGCATGAAGCTCTCTCGCCGTTTCGACGAGTTGAAGGACAAACAAAAATCGGAAATTCGGTCATTAGATGCTGCTCGCCGCAAAGCACGAATAGATGTGTTGCAAGAAGCCGATGTGATATGCAGCACCCTTTCCGGAGGAGGTCATGAAATATTGGAGAGTTGCACCTTCGAAATGGTTGTTATCGACGAGGCTGCTCAGGCTGTGGAACTCAGTTCCTTGATCCCTTTGCGTTACGCATGCAAACATTGTATCATGGTGGGAGACCCGGAACAGCTANCCCCCACTGTGATCTCGCAAGAGGCAAGTGTCGGGATCTCTAAGAGAAACGATTTATGCCTAACTCTTGAACTCAGGCCGAGAAATACAAATACAATCAATCACTTTTTGTACGCTTACAAAAACGGTGTCCAGGATCTGTACACCTCTTGAGGTAGGTTCTTGCCAGGAATGCACTTGCTCATTGTGACTAAAGTGCTCCCATGAAGCATCCAGTACCGTATGCACCCCGACATCAGCGTGCTCCCCAGCACACTATTCTATGAAGGTAGATTGAAAGATGGACCAGAGATGGAGAAGAAAACTGCAAAGCCGTGGCATCAGAACTCGAAATTTGGCACCTACCGGTTCTTCGACATTGCTGGTGCCGAGGAGAAAGTAGGAAATTCGACGAAGAACGTAGCAGAATGTAACGCCGCCGTCGCTCTGTACGAGCGCCTCACGGCCAAATTCAGAAACCACTACGACTTTGACTACCGGATAGGGATCGTTTCGATGTATCGTGCACAGATTGCAGAGTTACGGAGGGTTTTTCAAAATCGATTCGGGCGCGAGATTCTGCGAACGGTCGACTTCAACACTGTAGATGGTTTTCAAGGGCAGGAAAAGGACATCATCATCCTCTCTTGTGTCCGTGCAGGCCCTGGTGTAACGAATGTGGGCTTTTTAGCAGGTAAGGCTTTGATAGATATTCATATATCCCTATATCTGACAATGTATAGACCATCGGCGAATGAATGTTGCTCTCACACGGGCAAAATCATCTTTGTTTGTGCTTGGAAATGCACCTACATTGAAGAGAAGCAACGCGCAATGGTGCCGGATTGTAGAAAATGCTCAGGAACGATGTATGCTGATACCAGTAAGCCTTCGCAACGTGTATCAAGGAAAACTTTAGACTAAATTTGGGCTCAGGCGGATCCTACCTATTTCAGATCTCCCCAAAACGAACAGATTGTTTCTCTCGTGCGCCCGACTAAGCCCCCCATTCAATCTTTTCCTGTCCTTCCCTCCGTACCTCAGGTACCTCTGCCTGACGGTGTAATGACGCCTCAAAGTCTGAAGTCGACTTTAACCAAAGAGGTACGACCTCATGACGATATCACCATTTCGGAGCCTATTGCTAGTACAGCAAGCTCTTCTGTTCYCCCACTAGGGACGAAACGCAAGTTCAAATATGTTCAGGAAGATTCTACTTCATCTCACCCACCTCCACCTGAGAAACCACCTCAAAAGAAACAAAAACCGAAAGGAAGTATATTTATTCCATCCAAGAAAACTCACAAAGTGAGTGCGACACATCCGGGAGTTCTGTGCGCGGACTGATTTGTGATGTAGCGTCCCAATAACGATAGAGATCAAGGGCCACCGCCTAATCGACAGAGAATAGATTAAACTAACACCTAACTTATTGTATCCATAGATATTGCATTACCCGTTTGCTTTGCTTTCAACTTATCCACTCTTGTATCAATTGTATTATAGCACTTCATAAACACTCACTAATTTTAGGTTTGAAATTTGCCAAATGCTCTCTTTCCCCTATTCCTTATGTAGGAATTTGGTAGGAACTACATACGAGCACAAATAAGCAAAGGAAATGTATGGTATTAAACTCATGATGATAAGTAGTATAAAACACTGTACAGTAATTAGGAGCATAATGCCGAACAAGATAGAGTACACGTGAACACTAGTGAAAATGCGAAGGTACTATCATGGGAAGCTGGGATTAAATCCATGCATGTTGAGTAGACAGATAGTAACGGGGTGTCCATGAGGGTGTCCGTGACAAGTAATCGGAATAGATAGATATACTGTATGTGGATGTCTGGGCGTAACAGTCGTTAAAATGATCAGTCTTGACCTTCAGTTAGAGATTTTTCGTTTCTTAGTTCGCAAGTTCTTCCGGCTACAGTATGTATCGTCTTCGCTATCGCTGGATTCGCATATTGGCTCCTCCTCACCAAACATGAGCCGTCGCTCTTGATCCTGTTTCCGAAGAATGCGCAGGTTCTGAGATAGAGACTTGAAAAACGCATTCTGGAGAAAGGCTAAATTCTAGCCGGTTCAGGGAAAAAGATTAGAACAAACCTTGTAAATGCGTGTTCTCTTTCCTGGTTTGACATCCTTCTCTGCTTCTCGCTTTCGAGATCGATGCTGCGAGGTCTACATTAGAAAWTTTAAGCAAAGTTGATGCTATGGTAAGTACCTTAGCTTGCTCTGCCTTTAACAGCCCTTCCAAGCCTCGAATCCACATTTGAAGGTGCGTCTCCACTCTTCTTTGCGACTTCTCAAAATCCTGGTCATCATCAGCAATGATGGCCTCATCATCCGAGTCTGGAATTATATAGGATGGGGCAGCAGTCGTCGCGGAGCGTCGTGGGCGTTTCTTGTTCTTTGAAGGAGACTTCGGCACTTCCTCAGGTTCTATCGGCGTTGGCATTGCTTCCTGTGGCGGAGTTTCTGCCTTTACTTTGGTATTCTTGAGCATTCGCCGTGCCATATCACTGCTGGAGATGTAATCATCTTCGGTTCGGAAGAACTCAGCCCCAGCTTGTATGTCCGAATACATATAAAAATTCTAATGACCATACCAACGTAAGCAGCTGGCCCCAGAACAAGTCTGGAAAATACTTACAGGAGCTCTTCCAAGATGTGCAAGGAATTCAAAATGTTTGAGGGTGATGGGTACATGAGTGGAGACATCGCCCTGTATCATGTCGCTAAGATAATGGCGTACAATCTGAATGACTCCGAAAATCAGCTTCTGGCAGGAGTGCTACAGACGAAGAGTTAGAACTGACCACAGAATTATCGTTGATTATAGCGTGGATCATAAAAATTGCTGTAATACTACTCCGTGGACCGAACTCATGCTTGATCCATCGTCCAATAGAAACAGCGTCTGTACAGAGATYCAATGAATAGACTGAGCGCACATGATTGTATAGCTGCTCAACTCACCCAACGGGACGTAAGCTACAGTTTCGAAAGCATTGCCATATGATAGCCACCATAACCTCCGTCTAGAACGGCTAGTAGGGGTAAACTCGTCTTGACGTATCATCTCCGAAAGGGTTTCTTGGCCGATGCGTCCCTGCTCCAAAACCATCATCAGCCGATTCCCCTATGAAAGGGGGCAGGAGCATACCAAATAATTCATGCTGTCCATATCAGCGTCACTCACACTTTCCATCTCTATATCAGCCACATCTACACCATTGACATTGAGAGTGCCTGCGGGAATTGCATTGGGTCCATCCATTGCGACACTGGGACCGGGAAGCGCGTCTTCTGGTCCCGGCCAATAATAGTTTTCCTCGTCCAAAGGTGCGACGAAAGACGCTCGACCAAGAGGTGCCATATAGCGACCAAGGGCTTCGGAATCAGACAGCGGTGGCAAATGATCCAAGCTGAGTTGATATTTCTCTAGTATTGTCCGCACAACAACTTCGCGCGTGTAAGGAAATCGTTCGTTTAACGTCTTTAATGTTTTTCCCTGGGTGCAAACCAAATTAGGTAGGTGTACGCACAAGTTACTGAATAGACCTCACCTTACACTCAATCTTGAGCAAGCTAGCAATGACCTCTTCGAGAACTTCCCGGATTGCTTTCGAAGTCATCCCTTTGGTAGATCCTGAGCGGTCTCGTCTATTGTCAGAGCGGCTTCGATCTTTCGTGAGTTTGTCTGATGCGATCCCAATGGTTTTCATGTATTCCACGATCAAATGGCATCTCTCCATAAATGGGTTTATCAAAAGACTGCCCACATCCTCTTTTGTGAGCTTTCCCAACTTCAATTCATCAAGTTGCGCTTGGATGGTCTCAGAGTTGGCGTGGGCGTTATGTGGAGACAGGAAGACAATGAGAAGAAGAACGATACGAACACCGGGGTGCAGAGGAGGTGTTATACTTGGGCCGGGGGGACAAGCTGCAGGGAAATTCGTGTATAGGTGACACAATGTGGCTTGAGTAGCCTCCGATGTAACAGAACGGGTCTTGAGAAATGTCTGCCAAAAAATTAGGTATTATTGTCCTTGTAGAACGTCACCACGAGCCCCTACCTTGAGAAGATCATGAACGAGTGAACTTCGTTTCGAGTGAGCATGCATATTATGAAGGCTGAGATCCATTACTCACGCCAAGTCAAATAGTAGACATCCTCGCTGATTTAGCTGCTTCAAAGCGTTGAAACCGACTTCGTTGATTCGTGATTCCATGCATATTTCGGCTGCAACAGTACGCGATACAAACATCCTTTAGAATATTATTAGTGTCAAGAAAGTCTTGGGCAATACAAAGCCGCATACGTTGAATCGAGCCGGCATAGTTCCTTCACGTTCGCCACAATATCATCCGCCGTCCGTTCACTGCCATTCGAGATGCGTTCAAACATCCGTCTGAAAACGAAGTCTCGATACTGAGAAGGAATGTGAGATGAGAAATGGTGCATAAAACGAAACCGAGTCAGATAGATTACCTTGGTGTCCATAGTGAAACCATTGGCTACAGCGTAGGGCAGCAGCCTGGGCTCATAAGCTAGGGCCAAAGGGAACTGGACCATGAGGGGATCCTAGAGAAAGCATTAAGATTATAAAGGGTCAGCCATTAAAAGAAAATATATGCCTTGTGATAGAAAGGTATGAACTGGGGGTTCAAGGAGATAACTCAGCGAAGTCACTTAAAACGAAATAAGTTCAGCAATGCCTACCTTGTACTTGTCTAAGATGTCTCTGACTGTCTCCCAAGTAACCGTCTTATTGGTAGTTGGAAAGCGGCTTTCCTTAAGGAACAGGGCAAAGACCGCACCGTCATCCTCATTCTATCCATGCCGCACATAATTTCAGTCTGGATCTTGATATACTGAGGGGTGCCTCACGTACCTTTCCTCTTGGTATTGGGTCGAATTGTTTGGCTGCAAGTTGCATAAAATATGCAAATACCCCGAAGGGGACACGCCGCACCCACTCAGATTTAACAAAATGACTCTGAACATGGAAGTAGTGATGGATGGCAATTTGGCAGAGGTATCGCGAAAGGTGTGCTCCAGAAGATATGAGGATCTGATGATGAAAACCATAATTAGGAGGTGAGTATTGACCGCATTCGTGCATATCACATGATAGGGGGACGCACATCAAAGACGGTCTCATTAAGCACGCCAGCTCGCCCAAGCGCATAGAATATTGCCTCGGTCTTGCCATAGCGGCTTAAGAAGTAGTGGGCTCGGACGTAAGGGATTTGAGAAATTGCGTGGAATCGCTTGGAAGTGAGAGTAAGTGGTCCTGGGTCCGGGAGCTCGTTAAAGATGAGTTGCACGATTTCGTCTGCAGAGGTCGTCGGAACATGGATAATAGGATGAAAAGGGTGAATGACGGGAGATAATTCAGAATATCAATAAATAAATAGGGTTGAGAGAGATGGGTGTCAGTTGAGATGAATAACCTCGTGGAACAAAGCGTCTACGCACCACAAAGGCCTTCCATCGTAGTTAAAAGCGCTTTAGGATAGTCGTAGGTAACCAGATCCTTGCAAAGAATAGTAACTCTTTGGAAGGCTGGATATCGCAAGTGGAAGCAGCGCCGACCGAGCAGATGCTGACAAGCAGGACAACGGAAGGCAAGGGTGATGGCGGTGGTGAGAAGGTAAGCGTTGCAGACCGGGGAATCGGATCGGGGTGATCCCAAAAAGGCACGCTTGAAACTTATTCTGCCTAATTAAGTAATTGAACGCTTTTGCGATATTGTGCAGGGTCCGCTCAGCTCGGTTTAGGAAGATGGAACAGAAAATAGGATGCTGTCCGTCTCTTGATGCTGAGCTGGCGAGAGTACCACTCATACTGTTTTTCCGACTTTGATGGTGGCTGAAGGAGACTCCAGATGAAGCCGAGACATCAATTCTAACCTGGTTACTGTTTGCACTTCTTACTGAGGGTTCGCCTGCACTAAACTGACCATTTGACTGGTGCTCTCCATGATCCCCCAGTGATCTTTCCGATATGGCAACCCAAGTATCACAAGAACAGAACCACTGGATGCATGCCATTCTGACATCAGGGAAACAACGGGAATTTTTCGTCCGGCGTAAGTATTCCTCCAGTCGCGAAATCTTGGGAACGCAAATGAATACGCTACTGGAGAAACACTCTAATGAATGTCTTCATAACATGTGTGGGGGAAGATCTCTCGGATGCATCGGTTGCTCCTCAACAGGCCAAGTGCTTGGACGAGAAGTTGTCACCTGAAGATCTCTTTACATACCGTGGAAGGGTTGGCATGTATGTTGGGCTTCAAATGAAGTTCAATGCATGGATTCGCAAGATGGATTTGATAGAATACTAGTTAGAYRARCAAAYGCTACARACACTGAAAGATGGTAACAACGCGYAGAAGYTGTTCGATGGGAAACGACATACATATTAATAAATACATATTCCTTCTCTTTTGCATCTTCACGGCTGGATGATTGATTGAGAAGATTATAACGGAGAGACGTAACCAGGAATGTAATGCATTACTCCTGAGTACAAAATAACGGCGTAAGTGGGGAAGATCTGGGATCCGGAGGTAAGAGCTACAAAAGTGGCCTAATCTGTGGCGGTATGAGATCTCGGGAGGTGATGTTCATGTTAGGAAATGTGTTTGGCGTTGCTTGGCTACAGCCCGATGCAGCGCCGGCCCCGAGCAGSGTAAGCGCATCGAAGCTGTCCAGAGACAGTACAGTGGTTCGCGCATGGAGGCTCTATTTTTCAACGTATGAGAACAACTTACTTCATTTTACTGAAAATCCTCARGCTTATATTATCTAGGTTGACGGCGGGTTTCTGGAGGGTAYTGTGAGAGGRTACAAGGCTGGAATCCTGACCTCGAGCCATTACGCCAACTTAACACAGTGCGAGACTTTGGAAGGTGCGTTTCTAATAGATATTCTGTCTCGTCAATACCCAAGTCCAACACTTGCTTCCCGCTTGTTAAAGATTTCCGTACACAGTTATCTGCCACGGATTATGGCAATTTCTTGGCCAACGAACCCCTACCCATCTCCACTTCCACGATTTCAGACAAAGCTACACAACTGTTGGTTGATCAGTTCAACTATCTGCGCAGTAACTCTGTTCAGCCATTAAGCAAGTTCTTGGACTATATAACGTTTGTCTATGCAATGCAATCTATTTCAGCTGTAAATTGTCTAATGCCTTGCCAGGTATGCATACATGATCGACAATATTGTTCTTCTCATTACCGGAACCTTGCACGAGCGCGATACTCATGAACTGCTCGACCGATGCCATCCTCTAGGTGTCTTCGACACAATGCCTGCGTTGTGTGTAGCTACTAATGTTGAGGAATTGTACCAGAGCGTTCTCGTGGAAACTCCTCTCGGTGCGTATTAAAACGACCGTTCCAAAATGCGGGAGCTAACATTCCTGAACAGCTCCTTACTTCCGTGAATGTGTCTCGGCCGCAGACCTCGATGACCTTAACATTGAGATCATCCGCAACACCGTCTACAAAGCATACCTTGAAGACTTCTACAATTTCTGTACAACCCTGGGCAGTCCCACTTCGGAGGTCATGCAGAGAATCCTCGCCTTTGAGGCTGACCGTCGGACAGTCAATATCACGATCAACTCATTCAATACCGAGCTTAGCAAAGAGCAACGCGCGAAACTCTTTCCTGCTATTGGTCGCCTTTTCCCCGAAGGCAACAACCAGCTCGCAAAAGCAGATGATATCGACCAAGTCCGGGCTGCTTGCGAGAGTGTATCGGAATACCGTACTTTCTTCACAGAGTCATCTTCCAGTAGTGCCAATGGCAATGGAACTTCTGACGAGCTTGGAGCCGCTTCCCAACTAGAAGACCACTTCTTTAAAACGGAGGTTCACTTGAACAAGCTCGCATTCTTGCAGCAGTTCCAGTATGGCGTGTTTTACAGTTATATGAAGTTGAAGGAGCAGGAGATTAGGAATATCACATGGATTGCAGAGTGTATAGCCCAGGATGCGAAGGATAGGATTCAGGACTTTATTCCCATATTCTGAAGACACTGTTTATCTCGCTTTCTTGCATTGTTAATTTGTATTCTGCCGCTTATTTTTTGGATTGCAGGGCGCGTACATCACGAAAGTACAAGTCCATTAATATATCTCAGATGAAGCATACTCAAAAGTGGATCTACCAGACGTACTTGGCCTGCTCGCGAGTTCTATGACCTCACTGTTGCGACTATCCATTTATATGCCTATAAATGTCTTGTCTTTCCCAAACACATATATACACTATACTCTCTGTAAGCAGTTCGTATGGTTCTAACGACAGTGGAATATCTGGGCCTAATGGGGAACACCTACATATATAACTTCAGGATGCGAGTGCGACAGATCCCTCGCACACACTCAGATTTCTACCACCATCATGGCTGTTCCGAGTTGCCCAGACTGTCTTAAAGGAAACCTTCTTCCAGGAGAACCGACAGGGACAATATCTGACATTCAAGGCGCCTACTTCGCACCAAACCCGGCATCGAATAGCACTCCTTCCAAACGCGCTATCATCCTCCTAACAGACATTTTCGGGCTTCCGGTCAAGAACTGCAAGATTCTTGCAGACAACTATGCGAAAGAATTGGAATGTGATGTCTGGGTCCCTGATTACTTTGCTGGTAGGTAGCGGTGCTTGTGCTATAGACATATTCTGTCCAACACGGTTGAGTTAAAATTCTACAGGGAGACCGCCGATAGCTGAAGGAGAGATGAAGATAACGGACCGCCCTCAAGATAAACTATCGTTTTGGGACAGTCTAAGCAGCCTCTTTTTAATTATCCGCCGACTTCCTGCGATTTTCGCCAGTAGGCCTTCAGTCGTTGACCAAAGGATAGCCAATGTGTGTTTTATTGCTCACCTGAGACGTGCTAACTTGTTTTGACAAACTTATTTAGTTCATTGAAGCAATCAAGAAGGAGAAGGGATACGAGAAATTTGGTGCAATAGGGTCTGTCTACTCTGCAGCCCTGGCTCCAAGTACAGCGGTCTCATGTTTCAGAAACTAGATACTGTTATGGAGGGGCAGCTGTCAGTCGCTTGGGAGCTACAGACTTGGTCCAAAGCATCGTTATTGCCCACCCAGGGCCTTTTTCTACTGCCGTCACCAAAAAGATCAAGGTACTATTAGTGTTCACTTCCGCGTTTCCACCCTCGCCACCTGTGTTCTAAACGATTCCAGGTCCCTGCAGCATGGTCATGCCCTGAAGTAGATATGTCCATGTCACCCAAACAACGTCTTCAAGCCGAAGCGATATTCAAAGGGCGTGAAGGCAAGGACAGTTTTGTCAAGTACCAATTTATGGATTTCAAAGGTACTTGTTTCCCATCAACTGGTTTATCCCTCCCTGTGAACTTGACTTACGTAGGGACGACTCACGGTTTCGCCTGCCGACCGAATTTGTCATACCCTGAGGTCAAAACTGCGTATGAAGGAGCTTTCAAACAAGCCGTCGATTGGTTCAATTCAACGATCTCAACTGCTTGAAACCCTAATAAGTGCAGTCACATCTCAAAACAAATTCAGGGATTACATGTATTTATCTCTGACAACAGGGTGGGATACCCTCTTCCGTAGTATGTCATGTTAATTGTAGTACAGACAAGGTATCAAACCAATTTAATTTACAAGGGGTGACGGCCAGAGTCAAGCTCATGCTAGGAATACAACTATCGTACACTTCCACCTCATAACAGAACAACAACAAAAGGCAAGTAGAATCAAAGTAAACCCAAAACACATCATCATCATCTCGTCTTCATCNAAACTTCGTCAGCACAGGTGGAAGGTAAGCAGGTTGATTTTCGACTGTGAAAGTTCCTTTCTTCATATCTGTGCGAAACAAGAGAGATAAGCCGACCCGCGCACAGCATTCACTCAGATATATGCACACGAACCTGCCCACGATTCCACACTTCCGTTCTCCAATTTCGTAATAACCACAGCGTGCGGAGACGCATTCTTCATTTCCTTCTTCTGCTTATTCCTTCTCACACCAAAGAACACCAGAACCAGGATGGCAACTAACGCAATTCCGCCGAGAACACCCCCAACGATAGCGGCGACATTCGTCCCTGCCTCGGAAGAGTCCACGATACTTCCCGTAGGAGCGATAGGATCGCTGACTCCCCACGAGTTTTGCACAGCCAAGGCGTCGTCGAGGCTTGAGTTGTAGACGACGAAGTCGATTCCGAGGTAGCTATCTGGCGATGTGACATCGGTGATGTTCACTACCAGGGTGTGAGTTCCCTCTGTTGTTTCGGTGGAGAATAGGCGTGCCATGGGACTGGTCTGGTTGGAAATGTTATCAGGAAGGGTCATGACTGTAGGTTCTCCATCAAGCGTATAAGTAGCAACAATATCCCCTCCCGAGGTGGTGCTAGTGAGGATACCATAGACAGATACAGAGGGACCTAAACAATGATTGGGTTCTAAAATGAAGGCACAGGTCCTAACAAGCAGAACGTACCAGTGAAATGGAGAGTCATTGTGTCTCCAACCGTTTGACTCCAGTGAGTAGATTCCAAGTAGGGCATATTTGCATAGGTGAATTGCAGCATCGACGGGGGTTTTATGCTCCATCCATCTGACCATTGTAAAGCATCATCTTGGTCGTCGATGATAAGGGTCCGGCCGCGCAGGGAAGTAGAAGATCCAGCTGTCACGGTAAGATAGTCGAAGGCTGGAAATAGACTCTCATCTCCGAGAGCATAGATAACGGTATGTTCTCCGTCTTGGAGGGTCTTATTCTCGTAGTAGCCGCGTCCGTAAGGTCTCATCGCCCTTCCATCGTCGATTTGGACTGTGTAGTTTTGTCCGTATCTGGAAGCTGGAGCAGCAATAGAAACACCAGTACCTATTGATCGCCAGGAAATGAGCCATGATAGTGATTGAGAGCAATGGGTGGACAAACGTACCGCTGAACGTATGTCTAAACCACTGGTTTCCACAGAATTCACTTGCGATTGTCGTCCAAGTCTTCTGGTAATATGACCCAGTGACCTCTTGATGCTGAACAGGGCAAAGATAGGTAATGCCCTCATCCTGGTCGTCGACAATGTAGGTAACGTTAGATACCATCTTGACGCTGCTGGCTTAGGGAGGTGGGAGGGTGGTAGTGGGAGGAAGGAAAGAACTTCAGAAAGGTTCCGAATCATGAACCGACCTTTTTATGGCGGACCGCTCATGAGAAGTGACATCATGAATCATGATGGTGCCCTTTCTCGCAATTGAGTTTCGCTCAAACAAGTGATCTTGGTACTTCAAAACTCTAAAGAAGGTACCGTTTCCACCAAGGCGGATTCTAAAGTTTATAGAGCGGGTGAAACAGCGGACATCAGTCGGCGGATGTCTCTTGTACGACTGGAATCACCCAGAGTGCTCACCTAGTGTGTACCCTGTTCGTATCAGGCACTACTGTGGAAACCGATATCATTGGAGCCAGACCATTATGAACGGCTAGTTATTCGATGGAAGAGAAATGGGGGTCTCGTGTGTAAAACTTGGCAGGGGAATGCTTTATGATATCTACCCTCGAAACTGTGCRCGAAGACTGATATTCTGGGCTTGCTGTTTACATGTACCCGCACCTGCATTTCATATTACAGCAAGACAAAAACAGCACTGACAATTATGGAGTGAGATGCAACGCGGATTGACCAGACGTACGAACAAGGGCGTCAATGTTGAAGACTTGTGGCGAAGCTGCTGCGAAGAAGTTTGGCCCAGCCTGTGACTTGCACGTTGAAATCTCGGCGGTGAGCGGATGATGATTCTTCGTGGGACTGGAATATGGGAAACAAAATATGTAAACGAGAGAGTAGATGAAGACTCGACTTCCAATGACGAGAAGGACGAGCGGAATTCGAAGGAGAACGAAAAAAAATTCAGTTTCATAAATCATTGGTCTCGGCCCGGCCCCGGTGGCGCTCGCCTGCTAATGGTCAATTCTCCAGAAGGTGAAGTTTATCGTCCCAGATCATTCAGAATTATTAGTAGGACTAGAGACAGTGCCGTAAGATGTTCTAGATAAGATCTCGTTGCGAATGCGTGGTAATATCCTCGAAAAAATAATAATGTGAGGTTCTTGTGCGATGATGAGAAAGTAATGAAAAGCGTGAATAGCAGCAGTCCCAAAAATATATACTCCGCTGCTTGATACGACGTGAATTGTTTTAGATGGAGATAAGAGGATAAAAGTCATTTTCAAGCAACTTCCTTCATTGGTGGAAGTTCTGGCGACGGTGTGCGGCGTGGGGCAGTTGTAGGAGCGTACTTCGACCGTTTTCGCAAGACGTGTCCATACTTGTAGAAGATGAAAGGCATGGGGGTCATAATAAGAGCAAGACACCCCAGTAAAGTGGATGCCCATCTTGGGTTCAACTTCGTGTACATCTGGTTCGCAAACAGCTACACAAAGACCATCAGGCATTTACAGTAAGAGGATACAAGAGACTCACAGGAAATCCTGCTCCAAACGCACTCCGCACCACCGTGCTCGCGGAAAGCGCACTAGCAGCGACGGAAATATACGAGTCGATGATATAGTTGAACAAACTCATGAATATCCAGCAAACAGCGAATCCCATCAAACTGCTCGACATCATCGGTGCCCAGAACGAGATACTAGGGAACGACGTCCACCCGAACCAGAAAAATGCGATGGGGTACAACGCGCAACCGATCATGGCCATCTCAAGACGGTGCTCGGGAGGAACGGGATCCGGTGCGTATTCAGCAATCTTCTTCTCGTATCTGGGATTGAATATGAGGAGATACTATGGATAGATATAGAATTTAGTGACTTTTTCTCATGGTACGTAGGGGATGACTTACGATAATAACCGCAGCTACACCACCTAACGCCATCGGAATGAACACCAACCCGGAAGCACCAGCATTCATATGATGCCCGACTGTGAACACGATTGGGAACGCCTCGAAAAGGAGGTATTGCAGCCCGTATACGTAGCTCATGTACAGCGTGATGGCTATTAACATTGGTTCTGTGAAGAGAATCCGGAACGGACGAGCCAGGATGTGTTCAAGTCTCTTTGCGAAAGATACTTTATGCTTTTCCAAGGGGGCGTAGTAGCGAGGATCTCCCGTCTCTTTTCTCATGGCTTCAGCCTTTCTCACCAAGAGCACAGGCCTGGGAAAGACAGTGAGGAATGGCACGTGGGGCATATGCACAGATGAACTCACTGGTACGTCTCTGGCATAAAGAATGTAATGACAGCGAGGCATACAGCCGCCTTCATAATCGTTCAGCAACTCCGAGGATCATCTTGCTATAGTGCCAATCACTCACAAAGATTGTAAGAACCCAGAACAACCACCTCCAACTGGCACCTTGAAATGCAACCACGCCAATTAGTTACTAAAGGTAACTATTCAGTGAGAGAACTAACCCCCCACATATATATACCCTCCAATGAAGGGTCCACAAGCAGGACCGGCAAAAGGCATCAATGAGAAGACGGCCAGAGCTTTCCCTCTCATCCTTGCGTCCCAGATATCAGATATCACAGCCCTAGAAATATGTTTRGTATAAGTTCCGATCGGTAGAAAGGATTGCTGGAGAAAAGCATACCCTGAGTTGGCTAACGGACAAGCAGCGAATGCTCCTCCAATAAATCGAAATATTAATAACTGAGCAGTAGTTTGCGATACGGCCATTGCTACTTGGAATACCTATACATAGAATGAGGATCATAACATAGAACCTAAAGAGACATATTACGCACAGTGTAGACAGAGAATCCAATAAGAAATACAGGTCGTCGGCCATATTGCTCAGATAATGGACCCCATAGTAAAGGACCTAAGATGATCGATCAGAGGATGTCATTCAGACTTAAGATCATACACGAACCAACGCAGTACCCAGCAACAAACAAGCTTAATGTYAACACTGTTACAATTTCYGACATCCCGAATTTCTCTTGTAGGTCGGCTGATATTCCCGAAGCTGCGCGAGGGTGGATCATTCAATGAAAGGCTAGGTCGTCAAGTGGAATGAACGAAACGTACGCGCGGAGCTTGCAAATGTGCTGCATGAACATTGTCCGTCAGTGTGGTAGAGACACGCACGAAGGAAGGAATGAGGTGACATACGCATTGAGAACAAGAAGCCCAGCTGACATCGTTACAACCCATTTCTTCGAGTCAGGCCAATTCTGAGTTTATTTGGATTTCCGTGTCAGCAAGCACCTGGAGAGGCGTATCCCACATACTTTTGGATCCTTAGGATCACCAGGCTCGAACTTTACAAGGAAAGGATCATCTCCCAGAGGAGCATCCCCACCCTCAGCTCTTGTCGCCTCCGAACTCGCATACTGACTTGAACGGTCGTCAGACATCATGAAGGGAAAGGGAAAGGAACGAGGACAACTTTTCCAGAATGCTCCAGAGCCTATAATATATATGCGCCTCGGAGATCCCTTGTTTGTTAACCGTCCGTGCAGGGACGGACTCCAAGTCTGCATGTCACTGAGATCATTTTACGTCGACGGCCCGGGTTCATTTGTTTACGACTCTCATTGCAGAACGTGGATTGTTGTTTAGATCTGCGTTTTAGCATTCCTATTTTATCTAGCAAGCGTCGACATCCCCAACCCGGTCGGCGTTTAGCAAAATGCAAAAGGTGAAAGTGAGATCGACGTCTCGCACTCGGATTGTTGATCAGTGGCAGTGCCGGGTGAATCTATATGATGACTCATACCTGAATCAGCACATTTACTCGGTGTTATTCCAAGGAACGTCCGTTCGCTCCGTACCGCCAAAATCGGCCTCCTAACGTAGACTGGACCTTGCTACTTGGGTTTGAAAAATAGCTCATTACGCACTCGTAGTAAGGGTTCGAATGTTAATATACTGACCAAGGGTTTATCTATTGGAGCAGTGAAAATACTGCCACACTGATTGATGTAAAACAAATGAAATGTCCGGTCAATC
>LBLO01000017.1:0-94054 GCA_004354395.1 Chondrostereum purpureum
CCTGGGTTGAGGTTAGATCTTTATCTTCAGAAAATACTTGAGAGTTACCGTTTCTCGAGCTTTAATAGAGTCTCTTGACTTAGGGTGTTCAACTCGTGTTCTGACCAGCCACCAGGGTTGTCCAGAACGAAACGGCTACTCTCACGATAGAGCTCTTCTTCCTCGAAGAGCTCGGCTATTCTCATAGNCTTGATTGGTTTGCCAGCCGCATGAGTGAGAAGAAAGTTGAGACATTGACGTTGCAAAGATGGAACACAAAGCTTGTGTGAAATGTTCATGAGTCCTTCTACATTATTCCAAGTAATGGTGCATTCCAGACTGTGAATGATAAGCGATATTGACCATAAAGTAGGGCGGAGGGGCATACTGAGGATAGACAAATTTGAGAAAATCATGGAAGGTGCTGGCCTAAACGAGATGTAGAGTGAGCCCAGGAGCATACTTGATATGAGAAGGAGACCTACTCGTTCTTCCTTCAAGACGATAACAGCATCTGCACCACGAGTTCGCCGTTTTCCTTTCTTGCTAGAAGAGTCTGACATTTCTGGTTTGAGAAGATCTATATCAGGTGTAGACGTAGAAGTATTTCTGCGTTGCTGCAGCTTGGCGAGGCTATTTTCTCGTGCACGAGTTTTCGCTTGTTCTTCAGCAATATCATTGGGTGGGGCACGCTCAGATTCAACGGGGGCATCGACAATTAGATTGCTGTCCTCCTTGGGTAGAGAGTTATCTATCTCTTGATCTTCTGCATCTGCAGCGTCTGGTTCTACTGGAGCAAATGTCATGGCAATAGGTACATCGTTTGACTTGTCACCGGGGATGGAAGGAGGCTGAGAGATGGTGATAACAGAGGACATGGACGGCGGCCGTCCGGTTTCCGACCAGTTGCCACTGAGAGCAGCCTCAAAAAATGGGGAGGCAAAGAACAGAACCTCTTTGTGGGTCCTGTAGTTTCGCCATAAGCATCGAGGCCATGGGTGCAAGAAGCGAGCACAGACCAGAAGGTGGTACTCTCGACAACGATCTTGACTGAACCAGGAAATGAACTATTCTTTGTGAATGTAGCATCTAATTCGATTGCCTCTTCGCCGTCTTCAATGCTTAGTTCCGACACGATATCATCCGTCTCGCATTCTTCCAACAGCCATGGCGGAGAGCCAGAAGAACGAAAGATACCTGCAGCCGCTGCGTGTGTCTCTGTTGGTGTGCTCAATGCCGCAGATGCATTGTTTGGGCTTCGAGAGTTACGAGCAATAAGTATATGGGAGGGGTTAGTGCTCATCCCAATGGTCGTTAAGAGCAAGAACGCGGATGTACGCTGTACAGTGATAAACTTGATGTGGGTAGCAGCTTGGTCATATAAACAATTTCATAGAGTGCAAGCATGGCGCTATAGTGTAGTGGTTATCACTCGGGATTCTGAAAGCATTGTCAAGGATCGAACCTGGCACCACTTAACGCTTACGTAATTCCCGTGACCCAGGTTCGATCCCTGGTAGCGCCTTTTTTGCCACAGATATGGTTTCTATATGCTTTTTACTATCACAATCTAGGGAGGCATACAATGTTTCGAAAAAATTCCGAATCCTGCCACTCCTAAATTATTTATGCAGTGGTGAACCTACATTGTGGACGATTCTATGCTGTGCTGTTCCCGGGTCTGTTGAGACGCGTCTTGATTTATAACGTCCATCATCCATGCAGGCTTCATTTGACGCGTTTGCCCTTAAACGTAAGGCTCGGAAAATGCAGAAGCCGTGCCTGGTATCTTCTGACCAAGATGAATAGCATTTACTAGGGCATTGACTTGCCTCTCAAAGTATGGCGATGAACTCTCTATCTACGCGAATATGGACTCGCTATCTCTGTCATGCACGAACTCGTCCAAGTCTGCATATTGTCGCTTCAAATTTGAACGGCAATTCTTCTCAAAGTATAGTGTCGGGGATCCGGACTCATGGACAGAACCTGCGGAATCTTTCTCACTCACAGGCGAATTGCTGGTCAGAGTACGCACTTTTTTGCGACTGACAAGGAAACCTCTGACCGTCCTGATACGCTAGCCTTTGCTTTCTATACTCAAGCATAGGACAGTGGAAAAGACAGTAGACAGATGTGAGATGTTCATAGTCGAGGCAGATCATCCAGTGGAAGATCAAGGTCTGGAGGTTGATCAGCTTAGCATGGAGAGCAAGCTCATAGTCCGTCTACACTGCAAACATGGTATGTTGGATGCTCCATAAGATTTTGCAGTTCTCATAAAACCTGTACAGGAGTCGTAAAGACGCATCGTCTCTTATTGTCTCCTTTAGCTTCTTTGCTTTCTCCCGAATTTCCTGAGACCTCTACTCATTCATTCCTAAGCATTGGGCCCAAACCGATCAAGGATATGATTGAGCACTTTCCTCTGGCAAAAGGTCCGAGAGCTGATCCTCAATTGATCTGGAGCTTCGGGGAGACGGAAGTTCACGTTAAGAATTTGGAGTCATCTTTAGAGAGCAAAGGTTTGCCTTTTACCTACGCGCCATGAACGGTCCTGTCATACCATCTCTAGGAACTAGCCAACTTTCCACAGAACTTTCAATAAGCGCTGACGAATTCGAGGTGTATAACCTGTATGCAGCACCCATCTCCATGTCATTTCATCTCCGCGAATTCAATGTGAAGTTTTCCTTCTTTTCCCGCGCCACCTCCGTCTGACTGACTACTCACTTCTANGCTACAATAGCCTTTTCCGAGTCCATGGCGCTCACACTTGATATTCGACTAACGGATGCAGCCGAACCACTTTTTGTGGAAGTTGAAGGGGATGGGTTTGCCTCTTTATTTGTGGTCTCCACAAACCAGATCCCGGGGACAGCTAAGCAGCCCTCGCAGGTTATCCTCAACAATAACAAGAAGCGTTTGCGAGAAGATAATATGGGTGAGACCCCACGCCGGAAGCCTATGAAAGCCGTGCGTTCTACAGAGACTCCACGTCCTGGCGCAAGTAGGGAATCCTCCCGTCTGCAGTCGGCGGCACCTCAGTCTTCCATGTCACTGCCACCAGCACCGCCACCCGAACCCTTATTTCCGCCTCTGGACTTTACTGGATCACATCAACCGGTCGAGATTACTACCCCAGTACCTTCCTTACCACCGATTGCTTCACTTCCCCAATCCCAGCCTGTTTTGCCTGTCCCCGGATCTTCCCCCTCACCGGCTGCTCGTACCATACCTTCTAAAGCCGGTCCTATTCCTCACCGCGAACATCCTCCTTCTCTTATGGCTCCACCCCCTCCACCAAATCCTGGCCCAATTGATCCGCCAGAACAAGAAGAACCCCTTTTCCTGCCCGGTGCATCCCAATTCTCTGTTTACGACCATTTCCAGGACCTTGGCCAAGAAACCCTCTCGTTCTCCAGGGATATTTCTCCAGCCTTAGATTCTTTGCAGATAGATGACGATGACATGGAATTTGCCGACGACGACATGATGGCACCAACACAGGTCCCCAGTACTCAAGATAAGGTGGGGTTGTGCATTTACAGAAGTATGATGCTAGAATGTTTAACGTCGCTCATATCCAGACATTCCAACCATTGTTTGAAGATTAGAGCATATTAAATCCAGTTCCAACAAGATACGTAACATAATATGTATTCCTATGCATATAAAACCACTTCGACCCATTCAGTGCCCCGCGTTTCTTTGAACTTTAGGTGGAGGCCATTTATCAGGGCACAATAGCAATTCGACGACGACGTTGTCTTCCAACCATCCATTCTCTTCTTCACTTAACTCATGCAGCTCGCTCTTGATCAGACGAAGCTTCGAAATGGGGTGTCCGTGGTTTCGTCGATGCTGTATGCATCTCTTAAACCCGCCATCTCCGTCGAAATTCAAGAGCACTGTAAGCACCCTGAGCAATGGCCAAGGAACCCCATGAAATATTGCTTCTTCTTGCATTAACGCCGTCAACACTCTGGGGTGGTGATTTGGTTTGTCGAATGTTGTGAACGACGATATCGTAGGCAACGATTGGAACAGTCGCCGGAAACTGAAGCTCGTTAGGTCAAAGTCGTGGAAGGTAAGGGAAGAGAGGTTGTAGAACTTGTGCGCATGAGGCGAACGAAGAAACGGATCTAGGTCCCCCTCCTGGGCATTCACCAGGTCGAGTGATTCCAAGCCGGGCGCTGCGATGCAGAGCAGCAAAGCATTATATGGTGGCCCTGACACTGCTGAAATGCTAAGGGATCGAAGCAAGGGGAGATATATTGCTTTCTCCTGACTGAAGCCGACATCTAATGGGATTGTATCTGTCATGACGATGTCTCTGGCTAAGGAAAGATTCATAAGGCATTGCGCAGTGCCCAACAGGTCTTTCAGTTGCTGATATGGCACGAGGATATTGATGTTGTTCTCCAGACGAAGCGTTTCGACAGAGGTCAACGGAGGTCGGAAGAAGTGCATGGCAAGACCACGCAAATGGAGGGATATCAAGCGTGAGGACGATAATATTTGCGGGGTCGTTTTGTCGCGAGTAACGATGTGTCTTCCGTGGTTGTAGTAACCTACGGAGAGGTACAGGTTCTGCAAAAGGGGGGCAGAAATATCTGGAGCTGCTAGACGCAGAACCATGGGCTGGTCTGCCTCCTCGACCGATATATCTATCCAACAACGAAGCCACCTGTAGACAACCGATAACACACACTCAATGACGGGAGCTGAAGGAGGGGATAACCCCTGCGGGAGTTTTATTGTGACCTCCAGGCCTAGCTCGCCGGACCTGGAAACGTACTGCTGTACTTGTTCAAGACAAGTGGCTTTGTTTATTTCGACACGACACCAGAGGAAATGGGCTTCCTCGATGGCTGTAGNCCTCCAGTCTCTGCTGACGCTTGAGAATTCAATCTCGAACTTCGCCGTACTTTCGCAGTCACTATCATCATCTTCGTCGTAATTTGTGTCGAGTATGGAGGACGACGCAGAATACCCAAAACGGAAAATGTTACATAAAATCTCAGATGGAAGCGAAGATATTGGGAGACTTCGATTGTATATTTGCTTGCGCTCGAATATAGCCGTTCGAAGCAGGGATTCCGTGTTTTGGAGATCTGTGGCTAAATTGCTCTGTCGCGCCACAAGCCTTTGAATGTGGGCATCGTGCTCAGCTAGCGTGGTCTTCTCCATTTCTATGTAATAAGCAGGATTGTTAAAATTCAGAAGACTAGTCAATGTGGGAGTTGCTCGCCAGGATGCAAGAAATGCGAGTCAAAGAAAGCGGTGAACTCGTCATACAGGGTGCCCTTAAATGCTCATCGCAAAATTATCAGTAAGCAAGCACATGGTAATTGACGAGGGATGCCTATATCTACGCTAACACTTTCCTAATCAACGCTAAACAAGCCATGGTAACATGAGGGGAAGCGTGAACCAGGGTCACCCTTGAAGCGCATCTATCTGATAGTATCTCAGGCAACTGGCTATTCCAGATTTANGGCTCAGGCCTGTACGCCGTTGGCTTGGGATTTGTTTCACACCCGAGTTTTATTTTGGCAGGGCTATGGCGCACTTACATGTTAATACTAGCACTCTCATGTCAAGTTGGAGTTAAATGGGATACAATTGAAAAGTCGGACAGATACTAACACACGATTTGAAAACAGTCAAAATTCGTATCTACTTGGTATGCAATCCCTGAGTGAGCTGGATCTGTTGGAATAAGAATGTTGGCCAACATGAACAAGAAGGAACTGTCCAGACCATACCTCATTTGTCGTGATCGTCCTTACTTCGCCTAAATCTGCAGTGGTCTTAGTGACAGCACTCACAGCTGTGGCCACTGATTTTGAGATGGCGCCTTTGGTGGCAAAGAAATACCGAATTTCGTCGGGAACAACTTCAATGATCGAGACACGGGGGTCGTTTTCGTCTCCTTTGTGGATGCCATCACCAAGGTCGCCGAAGTACGCGGTCAGTCTAAGGGACTATGATAAGTCGAGGGAGAAGAGGGAACGGTACGAAACAATTTACGTATGAGTCCAGTGTTTCTTAATAAGTTCTTTGTTCTGGCTGATCTTTCCTTTGCCAGAATACGATGCCCAGCTCGTTGAACTGGTATCGTAGAAACTGACGTTGACGTGAGAATCACTCTCGATTTCATCGAACTTGTGCGATGCATTGTTTGCAATGAACACCAAATTGAGTTGGCTGTCCGAATGGGCTGCAATGCGAAAGGAAGAGATGCAGCTGTAAATACAGAGAACATAATTGATTATGGAGAAGAACACTCACGAGACGCCGGGGTCATTGCACGAGAGTGCAGGTCACCACTTGCAGATCGAGTGGTGAGCATACCGGTTGAAGAAGATTTGATAATCTTGTGCAATTCTGAAGGGTAYTTAGAAACGTTATATCATCGAGAACGCAGCTACTCACTGATGATCTTATCCTGAGGGGTCTCATTTGAGTTTTCCTGGCTTGTAGTCATCGGGTCGAGATTGGGTTGGGAAGTGAGGGGCGACATTGTGAATGTGGTATGAATGAAAGCTGTGGAGGAAAAGGCGAGAAGTTTAAGTAGTCTGGAGCTGGTCCTGTGAGACTACTCTGACGTGCAACTGACCTGGTCTCTGACGTAGTGTGTCGTACGCTACAACTCATTGCTTGCTTGCATTGGATGCCCCATGAAAGTTACCAAATCATTCTAGAAGTTCCGTCCGCAATTATAAGCTGCCAAACAGAAGCGAGGCGCAGGGCAGAGTCATGACGCCACTGAATCTTGACTTGCGATTGACCAACAAATTCAGAATGCATGGATGCCTAGTGGACTCTCCAGCGATTGCACAATCATACGTATCGACTTATTCCACGATCGCTGGATTTGCAAGTCGTAATATTACAGCATCATCACAGTGACAATATTAAATGGGTGAATAACGCGACCACACTACTGGCTCAAAATCGTGCGTACAAAGGATTCATAGTTTATGTTCCCATCACTGCAGCATATGATCAGTGATAGACTCGAATGAAAACAGAAGGTCAGACGCACGCTCCAATCTGAACACCCTTCAGGAGTTCGTCCACTTCCTCGTCTGTCATTTTCTCTCCCAATTGGGTCAACACATATCGAAGCTCTCCAGCGCCAATGAATCCATTACCCTCCTTATCGAACACCTGGAATCCGCGTATGAATTCCTCTGAAGTAGATAGATATCAGTCTAGGGTCTGTGTGGTGGTATGTGAAACCCACCGGGCGTTCCAGCAGGCTTGAATCCATCTGGACGGTTCAAGATAGTTAAGAAAGTCTTGTAATCAACTGGAATATTGGAATAATATCTTTCAGAGTACTATCCTTGGAGAAAACAATGAATGACGCACCATCCCTTGGTGCTGCAGATACGATCTCTGCTACTTCAGCCTGCGTTGGGTTTTGTCCTAGAGCGCGTAGAAGTTCGCCAAGTGTCTCGCGAGGAACGGCTCCAGTTCCGCGCTTATCGAAGAGAGCGAATGCCTCTTTATATTCTGTTCATTGCGGCAGAGTTTTACATTTCAACATAAGCACGCGATGGAAATACAAGTCGAAACTGAAATCACCTGCGTTATCACTCTACAGCCCCGATGCAGTGAATTAATAGAGCCATCAGAGAGAAACGGATACCTACCATGATTTATTGTAGGAAGGTGAGATGGGTTTAGGCGTAAAGCTGATGGAGGTATGAGATCAAGTTGAGGGATCGACAAATGGGGCGTCATTAACAAGGAGCACATTCTTTAGTACTACAGCACACAGTGCTCATTTAAGGTATATATATATTGATATTTATGCAGGTGCGTATTCAATATCATCTTCGCACATTAGCAGAGGTCAACCATGGGTAAAGTACTAGTTTGGGACCCGGGACATTCGTAGGGTCAGAAATTTCTCAAGGTAGCTACCCTCTAGAACACTTCAACCCAGTCACCCGCGAAAGATCTTCCAATACCTGCATAAGTAATTTGCATCAAGACACAGTATCCCAAGGGCTACTCTGAAAATGCGTCCTTTTTGTGGGGAAGACGGCTGCGAAGTCCCGCACGTTTGTATGATAGAGCATTATAAATAGATTGAGTGGTATTAACAAGATTATAATGCGATATGACGGTGAGTGAGTACAAGGGAAGTCTACTGAAGTCCGGGAATATTGGGTTGCACTGGCTGCGGTGCCATAGAGGGCGGTACTGGAAGCAAGTTGAGTATTGTAACACATAGAAAACAGAGTGGCTAACTTACAAGGAGCCATCTGTGGTCTTTGCCCTTCACTGAATACACGACCTAATAAAACACCAACGCCCTCGAAAACACCCAGTAGGATACCACACCCAATCGCAGAACCTAGAGCAGATTTTGGACCACCTTGGAGCGGGTAGATGGTATGAGCAAGGTAGAAAGTCTAGTGAGCTGATAAACATACTCCGTGCAGCTAAACATCCACCGGTCATGAAACCGGAGATGATTGCGTTCCATGCATCTTCTTTTTGTCGTATGCCCTTGACAGCACAGTCGAAACTTGAGAACATACCACCCCAGACACCAAAGTTGCCTCCTGTTACGGGTGCACGAGCTTTCATAGACGAGATAGCGCCGACGAAACGTTCCCCCTGTAGGAAAGTCATTGGATAGTATAGCGGAAGAATAAGTTCACTGCGCACCCTTGGAGAGTTCCTTGCACCTTTTATTCCATACCAAATAGCACCACCGACGGCACCCATTGAAAATGCACCACCAAAGTCATTGAGGATAACCCACGGGCTGAAAAGGATCCAAAACTCAGTACTAATAAAGAAGTATGAAATGGGGAATACTTGCCATGGGTCGCGGGTGTGATCAGCATGGGCCATGTTTAAAGATTACAAGAAAGTGAAATAATGACTGGTTCCAAGGTGATTAGCACTAGCTTTGCCGGCGAACGAGGCTGAAGAAGACGGTGGCTGGTGGGTGAAGACAGCAGTGACAACTCAGCCAAACTTTTTCCGTCCCCGAGACTCGTCTCCACCAGGCACGTGCGAGATTTCTAAATCTGGAATGATGGACCGCACGTGATAGACGCGTTTGTTTACGCGCCCCTCTTTATTTGTGGTTCATATTATCGCTTTGTCTTTTACTACGACCACCATGAGCATCGTACCTACTATTGCCCGCCGTAAATCCCAAGTATGGGTCGAGATTCCACCGTCTCCACTTCATTCCAAACCACGCAGTTCTATCAATGCGTTTTCTAATACTCCTAAGCCAGTTATGCCTACCAGCCAGCTCAAGGAAAACGCATTTCGGCCTCGCAGCACATCTACTCCGGATATAAAGGCACTTTCAAACCGCAAAAGGAAACTCTCTCAAGTCGAGATTCACCCCAACAACGTGGAACCTAGCACACCTTCAATGAAGAAGTTACGGATGGAGCTTCAAGTCGCCCCTCAGTGCCCTCCATCTATGTCAACACCAGCACGCCCTCTCAACAACTCCAAAGTATTGGCCTCTACACCTTCTACGATTTTGAAAAGGCGACTGTCGCACGTAGAAATAACCACTCCACGTCCGCCTGTGTTGAAATGTGCTCCTGCTCAAGATGGCCCTCCTGCCTATTGTCATCAATGCGGAAGGAAGAGGGAACCGAAAGGTATGTACCGTAGTTAAGCTGCGTCCGATGCGAATATCTCATGTAAAGCACACACGCCTAGTAATGATACACTGTACGATCAAGCTAGCCAAAGCTCCGAGAGGAAAGAAGACGGATAAAGAAAATCGGTGTATCGTTAAACTCTGTGATGCCTGTCTCTGGAATCGATACGGAGAAGATCTGGAGAAGATACGCAGTTCCCGTCCTAGTACTCAGGTTGGCGAAGAGCACGTTCAAAACGAACGATACATCTACAAGTATGCATTCCCTATGGTGTTTGAACACCATCAATTGACCTCGGAATCAGGTGTCCTAGATGTCGGGATATATGCAACTGTGTAGCCTGCCGTAAGGCCAAGGGTCTGGAACCTTTAGGGTGGGTGCATTTATGGCTCCTCAGCCTATGAAACTCACTGTCTGGCATAGGAAAGTCACTTTGTTCGAACCCAAGAAAGCTAAACCGACGCGCGTAAAGAAGCCTGCTCTCAGTACTTCTGCTCCTGCAGAGCCTCAGACACAGGCTGTGCGCAAGCCCCGCGCGAAACCCCTCCCTGAGGTTGACTGGAAGAAGCTGCCTGGCGAACTCGGTTGGAGGACGCCCTCGTCCGAATGGAAATTCGCGAATTTATTTCTCGCTTTGCTCCAAAGATGCCCTTCACTGTAAGCAAGACATCTCAGGATGAACTTGCTTACGTTGCTGGCCCCAATGAGAACGAGGACAGTAGCGCGAGCTGGGTTAGCGATTCCTGCATTAAAGGGATCACCCAGGGGCTTCTTTCACTTCTCGCAGACGGAGTGGACGATGTAAAGCTTTCACAGGTGCACTTTGCTTTCACCGTTCCTCGTCTTTACTTATCCTCATTGATAATTTCAGTGTGCCAAGGCTGCTTTGAAAGAAATCAAGAATACAAGTTTTAGCTTGAGTAAGCTGTGGGCTATCCTAGCCACACTTCGGAACGACAGTGGACTGTCCCTCCCCGATCCGCTCCCATCTCCTGCAGGCTATGAAGCGCGCAGCACTCGTAGTCATCAGAACGCTCCCAGTGGCAGTTTTCTTGTTGTGCGATCGGTTCAGTTTATCCCAGTCATCACTGCGCTCGTGCAAGCCGCTTTACAAACTAAAGTTGTTCGCGACGACTTTGAGGGTGGGCTGAAAGAAGGGAGAGAACTCGTCCGAGAAGCCAGAGAGGCTGCTAAACACGAGAATGAGAGGTGGGAAACAGAGAAGAAAGAGCTAGAAGACATTAAGGATTCCAAGGTAGCTTTTGACTAGCGAGTGGTCTAGCGTTCCTGCTCATTCGTTTATAGGAGCAAGCAGAAAAGATGAAGGTTGCCAGAAGCACTCATAAGCAGAACCTTCATGATATAGAGATGGCCCACAAAGTCGGGATGCTTGCTTTTGGGACACGTTTTACACCTTTGGGTTGTGACTCTGATGGACGAGTTTACTGGGCACTTACACCAGGCATCTACGATCTTGAATATGCAGTCGAGCTCGTATCTACACGGGCCAATGGGAAGAGAACGAAGGTCAAGCGGGTCAAGAAACACGTCAAGGACGAAGACCATCGAGGGAAACTCTTGGATTGGACCTGGCAGATCGCTGTTTGGGGGAGGAAACCTACCGCCGCAAAGGGGGCTGACACTGAGGAGCTGGATGGCGAAGGGTGGTGGATCTTTTGGCAACCGGACGAGATCAGAAGGCTGGCCAAGTGGCTATCTATATCTTCTGGATTGGAAGATGGGGAGGCACAGTCTGTCTCCCACTCGACGTCAAATCTCATGTCGCCACCTTCTGCAAAGCAACGTACACAATCACTTGTCAGGGAGCTGAATGAATATGCAGATGTTCTGGGATGGAGGCTGTCCGCTGGATTAGATTGAACAGTCGTTTGGACGATTACATTCTACATCGGAACACTGCTCCTTTATATCGTTATATTGTTACCTATCCACTTTCTATTATGCATATCTATGTTTAATGCATCCTACTCCCCCTCCGACGCTACTTTTCCTACTAGTATCAGATATTTCAGTGATAATGCATCAAGGTTGAAGCCAGCACATCGCATGAAATCGGTTTCTCTACACAACGCGATATTTGCAAGGCGATACGTGTGGCGAGGATATGTTTGCACATAATATGAGTGTCTTCTTTGAGTACAGCATAAGAGAATGCGGGACAGGAGCAATAATATGGGACTGAGTTGGAAGCCAGGTCTAGAAATACATCATATGCGGCGCTACTTCCGGTGACTTCGTAGTGCACTCGGCCCCATGGATTCGTACATCGGAAGACTGCTTTAAGAATGAGAGTTTGCTGGTAAGAAGTAGCAACTGTCTGTTTACCCTTTTCTTTATCCACAATATCCAGCGCAGAGAGGATTAGACTATCTGGAAAGACTGCTTGGAGTTTGTGTATACTGTCCTCAGAAACTGAACAACTAAGGTCTGAGCTACATTGATTGGGCAATTAAGAGAACCGTAAAACTCACTTTCACTTATAGAATTTATGATTTCGTTGGAGATCTTTTTCAGTACCTCATCTTGAGGCATGTTGTCGGTAGCATGAGGCGGGCTGGTGGTGGCTCTTCCAGATCGTCGAAACTCAAATTTGATTTGATCTCTTTTTATCTCTCATGACATAAGCACTGTCTTGACTCTTGAAGTTTGCCACCATCATGCCAAAGTATATCTTTATCTTCGCTCAAAGCCACAGTGATTTTCGGATACCAGAATTAGAATCAATCTCTGAACTCCATGGCTTCTCATTGGTTTTCTCGCCAAAAGGCCAAGACCCTACGCATCCAGCGATGATCATAGAGCTTGAGAGGGAGGAATTTGCACATATCTTAGCCAGTCGATGTGTATTAATTAAGTCAGCTCGATACTCTGTACAGTACCACCTGTTTTCTCATAAGCATTGTATTACCAGATCTGTCTATGAGTATTACGGCCATGGCAAGACTTACGATGAAATACATTCTATTACTCTCGCCAATCGCGTCCTTTGGGAAAAGTACATTCAAGACACCTCGTTCAAATTCTCAGTATCTTCATTCCACCACAAGATCCCACAAATGCGTCGAAAGAGAATCGTAGAGGGCTTTAGTTACATGGGCTTATTGGGAGAAATAAATATGAAAACTCCAGAGGTTGTGTTCGGTTGCTTCGAAGAATGTGCGTTGATCATCCTACATGTACCCAAGCTGATTTGCCATCCACGATACTTCTTCAGACCCCAATCGAAGTGGGACCACCCGTGAAAAGTATGAAGGAGATGGAGAATTCCTGTGCATTTATTTCGGCAGGTTGGTATGTTCTAGTCATGACCACGTCGATATGAATTCCTCTAACCCCATTGTTAGTTAGCTGAAGGGACAGCCAGGTCACTTGTGCAGACTTTCGATGTCAAGAAACGATCCTACTACGGAAATACCAGTATGGAGTCAGAGATCTCGCTTTTAATGGCAAATCAAACTTTGGTACAACCGCATTCCTTCATTTTAACGCACCGTTTATTCAGTTGCAAACCTGCAGGCTGCCACCGGAAAGTTAATCTATGACCCATTCATGGGCACCGGTAGCATGGCATATGTAGGTGACTTCTTCAGCTGTTTATCTAGTTTAATGTCTGGTATTCAGCCCACCTCTCATTTCGGAGCCCTTGTATTTGGATCAGATATCGACGGTAGACAGATGAGGGGAGGAGGTACAACCCCTGGAATCCTTCGCGCCGCGAGCCAATACGGGACTGCATCGAGAATTTTGGACTTGTGCACTTTCGATGTAACGCATAATCCATTACGACGGGGAGAATTGTTTGATGCTATTGTAACAGACCCTCCATGTTGGCCTACTCACTTGTTCTTTCAGTTTATCTGCTGACGAGATACCAGATGGCGTGCGCGCAGGAGCCAAACGGTTAGGGCGTAAGGAACCATTAAGCAAAGAGAGGCTGGCTCTGTATTTAGAGCATCGAGATAAACCCAGGCCGTAACTTCGAGTCTTGCAATCACGATCGGCACAACACTCACTTATTCACATTCTCGTAGTGACGACCAACCATACATTCCACCCACCAAACCCTATGAACTTTCGGAGCTCGCTGTAGATCTCGTCCAACTTGCCAGGTACTTACTAGTACCTGGAGGTAGGCTCGTATTCTTTTTGCCTACTGTAACGGATGAGTACGAGGAGGTCGATGTTTATTCTATGCTATGCCCAGGGATGGAAGTAATAGCCAACTCTTTACAAGATTTTGGGTCCTGGGGTCGAAGGGTATGGTACCTTTATCACTCTATTATTCAAATTAACACTCTTGTCCAGCTGGTAACGATCCGGAAGACTTCCAAAGGTCCCTATGAGCCACCAACTTTCGAGCCACCTACCAGTACTAAGCACACTCCAGCACATAAGGATTTCCGTGAGAAATACTTCCAAGGGTTCAAAAAGGAGGATACATTAGCAACACATGTCGATAGTGTAAATCACAATGATACGACATCATAACACTTAGAATCATACATCTACCACCGTACAGGTACATAACAGAAGGGTATCTCACTCGTCAAACATGTTCTCCTCGTTGTTGTAATTGAACTTGAAGGGCTTCTTGATATTTCTGTTCGTCGAGCTCCTTGCGAACTTGTTTCCCACGAATGAGAACGATCAGGCAGGAAGCAAACATCACAACGACACCGTTGAAGATGACTGCGCGGCGCATGTTCAAGGGCGGGTTGGCATCGGGACCTGCTCTTAGAGCGCCTTGAACTATTAATTGAAAAAACTGTCAGTGTATTCATGTGACGAGGGGTGTATAAGTGTACAAACCTAAGACGAAGATGACCCCGAAGAGGTTGCCTCTGCCATCGAACAGTCAGATGACACCATGCAGGAAATTAAAATAATGTCAAACATACGAAAACCACATCAACGAGGAGCTTGCGTCCGCGTTTCGCGTGAGCTCGCAGCCTAGTTCAAGAGAAACTGGGAGCATGGTCAAACCGGTAACCCCAATGATAGTCATGATAGCGAAGAGGCCACCCGTATTGTGCGGTCTCACTGAACAGGATACGATCAGATTTTCCGATCTGAAGGAAAACGCGAGTCAAAAACATAGGTACCTGCCCATATCATAGAAAGCCAGGCTGCACCGAAAATGGGCACAAGGATCTTCGCTGTAATGGCGAGATGGTGGGTGAAGACGCGATCAAAGAGGGGGGCTGTAACAACGGCCGCCACAAGACCTGTTAAAAGGAGACATGCCTGGAAGGGGAATACAAACAATGATGAGGGGGACCTGAGACCATGGCGGAACAGATCTTACACCCATAAATCCCGCTGTATCTGATGAGTAGCCAACAGGTTCCTATTGCAATCGCGTGAGGCAAGCAGTGATGTCGCAAACGACACACTTACCAGAATCTGTGCAGTGAGGACGGAAAACGTGTTGATTCTGAATAGTAAGTTATTTCAATTCACTTGGGACATTTTTTTGAATGGGGCGACTTACGAGGCGTTCAAGATGCCAAAAATGAAAACGACGAGGCCAAAGTCAATTCGCTCACGTCCCGACATGTGCGTTTTCTCCGAACTCTCTATTCCGATCATTACTTTCAAGAGAGAGAGTAAGGAAGGTGATTTCTGCGATGCGGCATATGCTGCAGGTACCAAGCAAAGTAATAGATCAGAAAATCTCACATGCGAAACTGCTCGCACAAACTTACTCGGAGGAGTAGGGGGCGCAGCACCGATGAGGAGAACCACTGGTGTGGCAGCTGTACAGATAATTCCTAATACAAGAATCTTTTCTAGCTGTAAGATGCGTGGATAACACAGATGCAAGTGATACTCACCGATTGTCTGGTATCCCCAACTATCGGGCTAAGGAGCTGAGCAATGGCACCTCCAACAGGGTTCGCTGGAATAGAGAGGTCGGACGAAGTTCGGATGAAGCACCACGCCAAACGTACCGAGGGAGATGATCATTGTTGCAGTTACTCTGCCTTTGAGATCAAACCAAGTCTCTGAGAATAAAGGAGGGAGAATTTGGAAGATAGGTTGGGCGATAGCAGCGAATAACTGAATGCGCGATGGTCATTCCTGCGGTTAGAGATCGAGAGGCTCAAGTACGGAAAATCATTCGTACCTGCCCCACAATGAGAAGTGCATATGACCCACGATTTGAGAGCGACTGTACAGTGCCGGCATAACGTATCCACGCAGCAAGAATGAGAGCTACAGCGCCAATATCACACTAAAAAGGAAGCGTCCATGAGAACAGTAGAAGGTTAGACCACACGACACATACACATCTTCGAATGCCGAATCGTGCAACGAATGGAGGGATGAGCAGAGATACAGGAAGATAAATACATCTCCATAGCAGATAACATTGTCAACAAATGTGCCCAAACTGGAAGACTGCTGGGGGACCTACGCAATAATATTTGATAACCAGTTGATCTCATCCAATGTGAAGCCAAACTCTGCTGACACTGAAGAGGAGGGCGAAAGTCAAGGAAAAGAAAAAAATGAGGGAGCTTAAGCACATACTATTGTTTGCGATAGGACCAAACCATGGCCAGCTCATCCCCGCAACGAAGTTCAGAATAAACTGAGGTCAAAGCATGAAGTCTATGCCAAGTTTCAGAAGGCTTTGGGGGACTAACCATTCCCAAAAGACCAGTGAAACGAGTCTTGTAGAGACGATAGACCTGGGGAGGAGGGGATATCGCAACCGAATGGATACTAGCTGGAGAAGTAGCCTCCGACTGTTGAGCCTTATCGTCTAGCTTTTCTTCGCTCATGATGGGGCGTTAGAATTGAGAAAGTTGAAAATCAAGGTGAGAGTAGGAGCATAAGAAGTGTGAATCTCCAAATGTCAGGTATCTATCTGTCCAGCAACCTACATACCCCGGTGAAGTAGTTTCAGGGCGAGCAGAAGGGTCCACATTCCAGGGGTCATGGATCGGCATGTGTTATGCATTATCAAACCCCATGTGGCGAAGATGTGGACCGGAGTCCCTCCGTCTCTCCCTCCCACCACCACCGTCCACGACTAAGATGAGCGAATACTGGGTGTCCAAAAAGAAATACTTTTGCAAATATTGTGATATTTACATTGCAGACGATGCACCCTCCCGCCAGCAGCACGAGAATGGACTCCGCCATCAAGGCAACCGAGATAGATTTATCAGAGGACTTTACAAGCAGGGTGAGAAACGGAAGAAGGATCTCGAGGAGGAGAAGCGGGAGATGGTCAGAGTAGAAGCAGTAAGTATCCCCAACTTCTATATTTTCATTGCTTACCCTACCGCTTAGGCCGCCCAAGCTGCATATGCTCAAGACATAAGCTCGGGATTGATAAAACCTAGTCCTGCCCCAGTTGCCTCTTCTTCCACTGCATCTAGCTCCAAAAAGCCACCACCGAAACCTTCGAATCCATATGCGAACTACTCTACCGCAGATTCTCTGGGATATACTGACCCTGACGCGGAGAGACTTGCTGCTGAAGCTGAGCGCAAGCGTAGAGAGGGAACTGCTGGTGAATGGCAAGTTATCGAGGCACCACCACGCTCTCTAGAAGACTCTGCTGGCGCAGAAGGTGTAGCAGATGGTGAAGAAGGCTCCAATAATTTGAAACGACCTGCAGAAATACTTGTGGACGAAGAAGACACGCGATCGTTCAAACTCCGAAAGAAAACTCTCGGACCAGGGCTTAACCAAATCTATGATCCTGGTCTTATAGAGATAAAACTGAAAAAGAAAGAAGAACCGGAACCTGATACTGGCGGCTGGCTCCCAGCGACTACGGTAGCAGTACCTCCACCTATCGACCCAAACCTCCCACAGGCTACCGAGCTGCCTAAGTGGACGGCCACCTCTTGGAAGCGCCCAACGGATACACCAGCTGTTAAGAAGGAGGAGGAAGAGCTATCCAGGGCCACTACTAGCGAAATTTCAGAGCCCGTGAAGGAGGAAGTGGATGCTGAGGACAAGAAGGTGGATTTAACGCCCTCAGCCGTTCCTATCAAATCAGAAGGAGAGTCAGATTCAGTGTCTCCTCCAGCCGCTGTTGGATTGTTTAGGAAGCGAAAGGGAGTCCCTACTAGAGGCACAGGACGTCGTCAACCGTAAATTTGGTACGTACGTACATTATACACTACACTACAGTCTGGCCATGCGGCGTAATCTAAAAAGTCTATGAAACATATTACAGAAGAGATTTACAGAGTGAAAGATGGATCAAAGATAGCTGTCAAATCTCAACAAGAAAAGTGGTCATGAAGGACACTTCAGATGTAGAAGTCCTGGATTTTTCGTATCAGTCGTGCATGTCATGCCTCTCCTATAGCAGGGTTAGTAAAGGTAGATGTCGCGGGAAGGAGACACCGGCACTCACTCCTCCATCACTCTTTGAATCGCGGGTTTTAACTTGGGCACACCCTGCTTGGAGTGCAAACCTCTCCCAACAATAACATCCATTTCATTGCCGCCAGTCCGCAATACTTCCCTGAACGCAGTTTCAAGACGTGGCACGGCTTCATGAACCAACAAGCCATGTAGATCTATTGTCGGTCGGTCTGTGGACGATGTTTTTGGCTGCATATTGGCCGCTGGAGGAAGGTGTTAGGGAGACAATGTAGACAGTCTGTCAGTGAGCACTTACAACGAAAGTATCGTCTTTCTGCACTTGAATGTAGCTTTTTCACCCTTCTTTCAAGTTCATCGATCTCTCCTGTCAGCATGAAGGTGCGACGAACGTCCCCGTGAGAGAGGCGAAGTTGCTGGCGCAGATTTTCTGCCTCGGTTCGGGCTGCCCAAGCTTCTTGTCGCAAAACCTCAGCCCGTTCTTTGACTTGGGCTGCGTTATCATCTGTGATATCGCTGATAACGGTGCTGGGAGAGAGCATATRCACCGCAGCTGCTCCTGCAGCCGGTGTCGACGTCTCTGGTTCAGGCGGCGGTGGCGGAATAGGGATGGGCGTCGTGGCGTCCTCAATGATAGTGTTTGAATCTTCGATCGACTCGTTCAACCTCCTGTCAATTTCTTCGAGTATTTGGAGGCCTTGCACATGGGTCATCGCTCGGTTTCGGGGCTGTTCCCGAGTGGAGGATGGCAACTGAGGAGTTGAATGGGAGATAGGAGTGTCGTTGGTAGTGGAGAGGCCTCCACTCAAGACGGCTGGACTAAACATAGGCTGCAGCCCTAGGGGGCGGCTTCTCAAGAGGGGTGGGGTCATAAGCTCATCATCGAGAACATGAAGATGTGCATTCCCCTCTTGGGGTGTCAATAGCTCATCTTGGTCAATCAATGGGCTCGAGGATGTCCTTCGAGACTGGGCTCCTGAAGAAGGACTCGGTGATCGCTTTCTGGAAAGGGCCCTTGAAGATCCAGGGCTTGGAGAAGCGAGTCTGCGAGTCATGGCTCTTGACGGAGGTCGTGGTGGCATGTTAATTGGTATAGGTCTGGTCGGAAGCGCATTGTAAATGTTTCGAGGAGGAGGTATAGGCAATACCGTGGCTGAAACGGAAGCCGTCTCTTCGATCCGAACAGGGCTCGCTGGAGAGATAGTGTTCTCCGGTGTGCTTTCTTCGTGAACGGTGGATAACCGGTGGCGAGGTAAGGAACTCTCAGACTGTGAGTTTGACACATCAGCATCTTCTTCAACAGTATAGGAATCCATGTAGGTGGAGGGGGGAGTGGGCAGCTGATATTGAGCCACCGCAGGAGTTTCGGGTCTTCCCGTATCCGAACGTCCTGCGAGGAATGTACTGGGAGGTGAGGGTGGTGCATCTNGGGGAGATAGGGTAGTAAGATCGAATGAAGATATAGAGGCTGTCGTTGGATATCCTCCTTTTGATCTAAAGGGAGGTGATAACAAAGATTGAGTTCGGGAACCAGGTCTACTGGTGGTAGCGCTCTCTGTCCCAGTACTTGTAATGGACGGAAGTGTAGCGTGAACATGGCTATGTGACAAGCGTCTCAAGACAGGCTCTGTGTGATGTACACGACCTAACTCAGCATCGATCTGGTTTTGCGAAGGGTGAGGGGCAGACCCGCGTCGTTTGCGCCTGCGCTCACGCTCGCGTTCCTTGCGTGTATCGTGTCCGTCGTCGGATGCGAGGGTTATCACTACCAGTGCAATCAAGATTGACCATAGGAGAATTAGAAAAGGAGTTAGCAGAGTCTGGCTGGTGAACATATCGAAAAGCAACCGGACGCTAAGCGCAAGGTAAGGGTCATAAGAGCTTGGGTGGGAAATGACGAGGTGGCTGAGACAGAGACCTTCCCAGATACCTAATAGAACTGGAAAGAGTTTGTCAGTAGATAAAGCGACGTGTATCGGGCTATCATTTGCTGCATTCAATAGGCGCTGGAGGCCGAAGCGCAAGGCGACCCCCAGAGGGATCGAGGGTAGAGTGAAGTCCATGGTTCATGGGAGACGTTGATATTTCAGTATTTGGTTCAATTTCAACACGAGTGGTATGCGTGTACCGAAGTTATGATGCCTGCACTGGTACACGAACGTACAACACCTAGAAGCCGCTTAGAGCAGACGCTTCTCAAGAGCTTATCGCCCAATTTGGCTTCAATTTACCAAGACTTCGGGCCGATGACGCCGCCCCAAGACACGATCACGAGAATAACACGGCGTGACAGATGTCAACGAAGGAAAGATGCACTGCTTCTGACACTTACTTTCAAGTTTGAGCGAACTAAGTCGGAAGTTTATGTTGCAAGCCCCGACACAAGTCTCTAAATACCCACTACATTTATCAACGCTGCCATGAAATCACGAAGGATTACGAACTCTTCCTACGACGACGACGATGCAGATGTATATGGCGACCTTGACCCTGCTATGTACCACCAGTTACTGAGCCAGAACTGGGATCAGCCAGCCCAAAGGAATTCTGGCTATGCTGCACTTCCCCCTACAAATCCTCCCCATCACTATACTACTATACAAGCACCCCCAGCAGCAGTCAGTGCTGCCCCACAATCCCTCGCAATGGTACCCCGAAATTCAGGTTCCTTCCAGAGATACCAGCCAGGTCAAACTTTGGAGCCAATACATACAGGGGAGACTCTGCATCTAGAAGCAGAACTACAACAGCCACCGTCCGTCCAACAAAACCATTTTGGAAATTATCCCGCCCCTTATTCTGCAATCGTACCACATCGCGACTGGCCAGAAGAGGACTATATTCCTCCTTCCAATGCATCCTCTTCTTCTCAGGATGATACCGACGCGGCTAGCTCTATTGATCATTTCCAGTACGACGCTGAAGCATATGCCTCCGGCCTCCAAAGTCGGGGTCCTTACCAAATTCCACGTTCCCGCTCACCTACCCCCGCTGTCGACGATGAAGACTACTACCTGGTGGGAGATACCAGTATACACCATAGAGGCCAACCTAGAGAACTTTTGCGGACACCTGTCCGCACACCCGAAAAGAATACTGCACGCGTCAGCCAAGCCTATTCGTACGCTTCCCAGTACTCTCAAAATCCTTTCCGAGGAGATGAAGAGGATGAAGAGGAAGATGGAGAAGACACAGAATACGGGGAGGAGACAGAGTGCGGCGATACGGAGTCAGCTGTTACCAGCGAGAAGGCAGCGTCTTCATTACAATCCTCGGTGCCTGCTCAACGCCTTCACTTTGGCCCAGCACCTATTGGTCGTGTCAGCCGGAGACATAACTCCATGAAGCGGATGACGAAATACACCTTCCAGGAAGTGCAGCTTGTAAACGGATGTCTTATCTTAGATATCCCAATCCCTCCTCGTCTAGTTTTGCCGGTGAAAGGTTTGTCGGAGATGATGCACACCCGTTATACGGGCGTCACATGCGACCCTAACGAGTACGAGTCCAAAGAGTTATTCCTCAGGCAAAATGCACTTGGGAGACGGACGGAGATGTTCATTGTCATCACCATGTATAATGTGAGTTATCAGTGTATTTCGTCCCTTATTTTTATTGACTCCCTCTTTTTCAAAAGGAAGATGAAGAACTTTTCTGTCGGACAATGTACGGTGTTATGCAGAACATCGCGCATCTTTGCACGCGTAAAAATTCGCAGACATGGGGTCCGGACGCGTGGAAGAAGGTGGGCACTGTATTCTATTCGACGCAATCTCACTTCCTGACGATGCACCCCCAGGTTGTTGTTTGCATTGTCGCGGATGGGCGAAGGAAGATCCACCCGCGTGTCCTTGACTGCCTTGCCCTCCTTGGGGTCTATCACCCGGGACAATGGATGAAGAACTCTATTGCCGGGCAGCCTGTCACAGCCCACATCTTCGAGTATACAACCTCTTTCGGGTTCGATGAAAATCTCAAACTCAAGTATCCCGACAAGGGAGTTGTACCTACCCAGATTATTTTCTGCCTGAAAGAGAAGAATCAGCGGAAGATCAACAGTCATAGATGGTTTTTTAACGCATTTGCTCCCTTGCTTCAGGTATGGACCTCACGTATGGACTTTCTCCAATCTTATATTCTCCATAGCCCAATATATGCATCCTGCTTGACGTTGGTACAAGACCCGCTAGCAAGAGTCTGTACCACCTCTGGAAAGCCTTTGATCTGAACTCCAATGTTGCTGGAGCATGCGGCGAAATCTCTGTGTACAAGGGAAAGTACTGGCGATTCCTCTTGAACCCCTTAGGTAAGCTTCCAATCTACTTATCGTTTATATGACTCTCAAGCCCTTCAAGTCGGTGCTCAGAATTTCGAGTATAAAATCAGTGGTATCTTGGACAAACCAATGGAATCTCTCTTCGGGTATATTAGCGTTTTGCCAGGAGCGTTCTCCGCGTATCGGTGAGAGGTCTAATTAAACCTTGGATCGCGCTAAACATGCATCAGATACATAGCCTTACAGAACGATGAAAAGGGTGTTGGACCTCTGGCGTCTTACTTCAAAGGCGAAGTCCTACATGGTCACGACACTGATATTTTCACGTCCAATATGTGTAAGCCTTTCATACTCTGGCGGTTTTTATAACAGCTACTGACATGATGTCCTAGACTTGGCCGAAGATGTGAGTTAGACGCGTCAAAGTTATCCGTATGTGGAGCTTAACAAACTTCAGAGGATTCTCTGCTTTGAACTCGTTGCAAAAGCGAACTCGGCATGGGTTCTTCGATATGTGAAAAGTGCTATTGGCGAGACAGATGTCCCAGACACCCTAGCAGAATTCATCAGCCAACGTCGTCGTTGGCTGAATGGGTCTTTCTTCGCTGCAACCTATGCTATATCCCATCTAGGACAGATCTTCCGCTCTGGACATAGCTCGACCCGCAAGATGGTTCTCTTGTTCGAGACGATTTTTAATGTTATTAATATCATATTTTCGTGGTTCGGTATAGTGAGTGTATCCTACCACTCCCTTATTTCTGAAGAAGACACTGATAACACCCTGCGTGGGGTCAAAGGGGAACTTCTTTATATTTTTTGTAAGTGGATTTACATCGTCTGTTGTTTGGACATTGTTGAAGAAACCCACAGATGATTCTGACAACCTCCATTGAGGACGAGTACTTCGGACTCAATGGGATCAAGTACGTCAACCTCGTAGTGCACGTACGTTCACCCGTCTGAAAAACATTGTATTTCGTGACACTTACTCATTTTCAGTACCTTCTCGGTGCCTTGATCATTATGTGCTTTCTCTTTTCCATGGGGAACAAGCCACAAGCGTTAGTCTCCTTTACTCTCTTTCTAACCTACTTGCTTATAGTAGTATCTAGGTCACGATGGAAATATATGTCAGCCAGCATAATGTGGAGTTTGTTGATGATATACATGCTCGCCGCGTCTGTGTTATCTGCCTTGGCAGCGCTCAAAGAAGGTGGAAGTGCCAATATGATCATGCTTTTCAGTGTAGTGATCATCTATGGATGTGAGTCCTAAACATTGCGGGGAAATTTGATCATAGTTTGATGATTCATTTCTAGTATACGTATTCAGCAGCCTGTTGGCGTTCGACCCCTGGCATATGCTTACAAGTTTTTTGAGCTACATGCTGCTGTCGCCAACCTATGTAAATATTTTAAACATGTGAGCGACCTCATTCTCCCATGTTTATTTCCATTCTGAAATTTGAGCTCTTAGCTATGCTTTTGCTAATTTGGACGATGTACATTTCCTTACACTGGTGTTCTCGACTCGTCTCTGACTTATTTCTTCCAGATATCATGGGGAACAAAGCAAGACACTAGCACTGAACCCCAAGATGACTTGGGTGGGATGAAGCAGAATAGTCAGGCGAAAGTCAATGTACCCATCTTGTCTGAAGAGGCAGACTACAATGAGTTCTACGAAACATCGCTGGAAAACATTAGGAATAGACGTGTCATCGCTGCTCGAGCACGACCGAAGCCAAGCGAAGCAGAAAAAGAGCAGGCTGCGAAAGACTATTATGCGAATGTCAGAACTAACGTGAGTCTGCCTTGACGAAGCTCGCCCATTTCTGCTGGTATTAACATATGACGGGACACGCAGGTCTTATTAGCATGGGTGCTATCTAATGTGGGTTGTATTAAGCATCCCAACAAGACAGTGACTGAAGTCTTAATCACAGAGCATACTGGTTATTGGTCTCCTGAGCGGCGGATCGGCGAGAGTCTTTGGACCTGATCAGGATAGCCGGACCAAGACTTATTTGATTTTCATTCTTGTGTTCACTGCATTCCAAAATATCGTGGTGCGTCCTAGGTCGGATTTTACACTCTAAAATTCCCCTTACCATTTTTTTGAGCAGCGATTCACGGGGTCCACTTTGTATCTTTTACTGAGAATCATTACTGGTTAAGATTCTCCCTGTCTACTCTTCTTTCGTATGCGGACTATAAAATATGCTAGTTATGTACATGATAGGTACAACAATATTTCTTTCACACTAATGGAACGGAAAATGTGAGACCCCTCTCAAGTGTATAGATATTCGTACAACGTAGCCTTCCTTGTGGGCTGGGGTTCCGAGATAACATGAATTGGCAACCTCTGCTTGCGTCTCATGGACCGACGCATGGGTGAACGAGATGGGGAGGATGCAGAACGGTTCATTCGTCGCCTTTCTGACCACATTCTCGGCCTGACGAAGTCCTGGGTGCTGACTGGCGCGATGCCTTCCAGAGTAGCATCTGGATCGACATCGGAATCAATTGCGAGAGACTCTATACTTTGTGCAAGTCCTGGGTCGCTTGCGGAATGGTCACCTTCAGCATCAGTCTCCCCTATAACAGACCAGACGTCGAGATCATCGGTCGCTACCACTGGATCGAGCTTTTCCGGGAGTGGGGGGAGGGTCGAAGTTGGCACGCGAAGGACGGCTTCAGAGTCAGATTCATTCACGTCAGAAAGCAGGTCTCGCTCTGAGATAAAGTCAGATTCAGAGTCGAAGACAGAGGAATCAATGTCAGTGATAGGAGGAGTGTCTAGAGTTGCCGGAGCATGAGAATCTGGTCTTCTGACGTTTGGCCGAAGAAGATGGGTCAAACGTTGCCCAGAAGTGTCTTTGCCTAAGGTCGGAAGATTTAGCATGCTTGGTCCGATGAAGAAACAAATGGAAGTGGAGGCGTACTGAAGCTAATAATCTCATGATACCTAGCGCAACAGTGTACCACATATCTTCCAAATGCATCATCGGATATTTGCCAGATGAGCTCAAGAGGGGTTCGGGAGACCTCATGAATGGTTCCTGTACTTCCTATCGGTCTCCCTTGCTGATCATTGTCGCCGTGGGTGTTCTGGGTGTTTGGAGCAATGATGGTGCCGCTGGTATGCAACCATTCTAATATTTCCTCCTCAACATCTTCGACAAGCAGCTGAGCGCGGTATCCAGACTTTCTGAGATCTCTCCGCATCCCTTTCAAACTCATCGAGAATCGGCCAGCGTTGGCGGAATTAGGATCGCTGCTAGGCAACTCCGAACCTGGCGCTTTGACCGTCCGGGGAAGATAAGCGGGGAGAGGCTCTGGAAATGTAGCGCGAATTACTGGGGGTTGGAGAACATAGTCTTTCCTTGTTGCAGATACGATGTGTGGATTCCCGACAAATCGAGCTGAATTATTGATGATTATTTCAAGTCGCTTGAATGTAGAAAGCTACAAACCATTCTCTTTCCGTCTCACCCAACGCTTTCCTTCATTCTCATCCCGTTTGTTCTTCTTGAATTTGCTAAGGATCGGGGCGCTATCACCAGCAGATGATTTGGAAGTGCGAAGGTGGGCAAACCGATCGTTGAGCCCAGGATTGCGGAGGATGGACGGAAATGATAACGGAATAGGTTCGTCTACCTTGGGACGACTTTCCTGCACTTTCACCAATGTAATTCCTGGGGAGGTCCCCTTGGTATTGACAATGTCTGTAGCAATTTCTACTGGATCCATTGGCATATAATGAGTAGCTTGATGGTGGTGGTTGCTTGTAGGTTCTGAGCCCCGAGTCATGTCCTCGTAAGTCGGCTCTACTGTCAGTCTGAGTGTAACTGATGATGCGAGATGACTCTGCTACCAACACACAGAGTGAAGAGCTCTTCTGAACTACAGTAGCCTAGCTAGATACCGTTGAAGCTAAATCTTGCTCAGTTTTTATCTAGGAATCTCGCTGCTGAACCCTCCACCGCGCCCAACTTCGATGCTTTGCGGAACTTTTCCGTTACACCGGCGACCCATTTTGCCCCAGGCCTGTATCCCTGTTCCTGCATCTCCTCCAGAGCAACAGTGTACCGTGAATCTCCTTGTGAAGCGCACTTGTTCACAAGGGAATCATAGACCGAGCGACTGGGTTTGAATCCAGCTGCTTTCATCTCCTCCAAGTACATGAATGCGTCCTCGTAGTCGTCCTGTTGCAAGATGCTCTCAATCATCTTTATGTAGACATTGGCATCCGGCAGAATACCGGCTTCCTTCATCTCTTCAATAAACCGGTCAGCCAAGAGACGGTGCTGGTTGGTGATAGCACCTTCGAGCAGAAGGCGGAATGTTTCTGTTGTGGGTTTTGCGTTAAATTCCGGATATGCCTGGTAAGCAGCGACTGCCCGAGGGAGGTCTTTGAGCTTGATAGCGGATTCCACTACTGCGTTGAGTGCAAAGACGTTGACCTTCTTTGAGCCCTCCTGTTTGATCTCTTCCAATACAGCCCACGCTGCGTCCCAGGTATCAACATCCTTGCTAAGCATATGCATAATAGGACGGACGGTGGAACGCAGAGGTTCGATGGCCTTAGTGCGCATGATTTCAAGAGTGACAAGGGCGCCGCGCAGCTGATCTGCTCTGCAGAAGGATTCAACAACAGGGGCGAGATGGTGTTCTGNCCATGGTATGCCTGAGACCTGCAATGCGCCCAAGACATCGGTAGCGAGGTCTGGAAGGCCATGCCGTGCTGCAGTATTCAACACCGATATACATAGACCTTCGTCTGGATTTAAACTTAAACCACGAACAACTAGCTGCCAACAATGGACCACGCCATCTGCCTGAAGAAGGGAACGGGGCATGTCAATATAGAGATGATTGAAGAATAACACTTCCTAACGTACCCAGAGATGACTACTAGCTGCCATGAGACATGCTATCCAAACCTCCGGCTCTAATCTTCGAACAGATTCGGCTTCGAACGTAGTCGCTAAATCAAGGGCTAGTCGAGGGTAGCCTTGCCGAGCGGCCTCGGTGATGATAGCTTGGGCAGCTTTAAGTTCTGGATCCATTCCTTCTTCCCTCATCTGGAAGTAGTAGCGCAGAGCAGTTTCCAAGTTTTCACCACCAGCATAAAAGCGGACCAGGGAGGAATAGAAGGTCGCATTGGGTTTGATGTCTCTCTCCTTCATCAACTCTAAAATGTGCCATATTTGGGACGATGTTCTTTGGCGGGCTGCCTGAATGTGACGGAATTATTTGCAACAGTTCGAAAGGGGAAATTTCGAAGACAGCATACATTGAGAAGGTTATTGAAGGTGATAATGGTAGGCTGAATCCCAAGACACTCCATGTCTTCCAAGAGTGCTAGCCCTTCCACGACACGTCCCTCCAGAGCGGCTGCTTTTATGAGGAGATTGTATGTCTCCACAGTCGGTGCAATTCTATCCGCCTTCATTCGTGCAGCCGTGGCAAATGCACCGGGGCCGTCATTTTGCTCAACAGCTCTGAGTATCTCTGTGTTGTATGCTCCCACTGAAGAACGAGTTCTTGTCTGCGTGTGAGACGTGTCCTGCTGAAACGACCATGGTTGGCTGCGTAATTGACTGCCAGGAAATGGGGGAGTGCTGGAGGATGGTTGTGGTCGCTGTTCTAATACATTATGAAGAGTGCATGTTCCTGTAGTAGTATATAGGTTAATAGAGACTTGGAAAATGATATGTGATAGATCTAGCGCACTAGAGTAATTAGCAGCGAGTAGTGGATTTTTGTTGGCGCGGCGGAGAGAACGGGAGGAAGAGGACAACATGGACGGAGGCCTCGGAACGCACACCGAGGCGGAAATTGAGCAGAGACGGGAAGAAATTGTCACGTGGATTGGGACCGAAGTCACCTCTATTGTCACGGTCACAGTTCACACCGTGTTTTTGAACTTAACCTTCACGCGCTACCCCTCAGAGATGGTCCGTGCTACCGCTCGCTCAACGCGCTTTACACCCCGCTGACTTATGTTTTGCTTGTAGTTTTACTCAGAGGCCATTCTCTCCAGGCGAGGGCCCCTGGGGAAAGTATGGCTCGCTGCCCACATGGAGCGCAAGCTCTCCAAAGTTCAAACTCTCCAGACCGATATAGAGCAATCTGTTGGTAAGCCCCTATTCCATCTGGCACTTGGAATAAGTCTAGATCGTCTCTAAACACCCAATTCTCTCCCCTCAGAGGCTATTGTAGGCCAGGACATTGAGTTTATGGCTCTTCGTCTCAGCGGCCAGCTTCTTCTAGGTGTCGTGCGTATCTACAGCAGAAAAGCGAAATATCTACTAGACGACTGCAATGAAGCACTTCTGAAGATTAAGATGGTAAACTCTTCATTTCTTATCCCCTGTCCTTGAACTTACGCTCAGCCTCAAGGCGTTCCGACCCGGATTGGTCGACATGGCAGAAGACCAGCTGGTGGCAAACCAGAATGCAATCACTTTGACGGGGTCTGGAATAGATATCAATCTGCTCATGCCGGATATGGACTGGTGCGCTCTAATATACTCTTCTTTGGCGTTAGACTCACCGTTTCCACTCCAACAGGGAACTCGATTTCGAACCTCGACCTCTAACTCATGGTGGCCAACATCAAGCAGACATTAATGACATCACACTCCAAACTACCAACGACTTCCCCATAATTGACTACGACGGAGATGGTATAGGTTCTGCTGATTTTGGAGACCAATTCGGCGACCTCGATCTAGGGGAAGAGCCGGGCAGGAGCAGTGAAAATGAGGATGCTATGAGTGTCGACGGAAGTGTCGGTGTCGGTCGTGATGCTATGTCCCATCAAGGCTTTGACGATTCTATGTTTGGCGCGGGCGCAGGCATCGACCTGGACATGTTCTCGCAGCATAGCAAGAGCCGTGACTCGTCTATGCAGCCCTTCGACATGGGTATGGATATAGACATGCCCGCGTTGGATATCGGCGACTTGGGCGTCGACTTTGGTCTTCCTATGGATGACGGTGAGAAGACACCAGGTCAAACACATTCGCCTTCACGAGCCTGTGAGTACTTTTTATGCACTCTTCAACGACTTGAACTGACGTCTTGTTCTAGCTACTCCCCTCTCCGAAGCCCCAAGGACCCCTCCTCCTGGCGCCCCAATTGATGGTATGCCAACGCCAACACCCAAACCCAAACGGAAACCCAAGGAAAAGAAACAAATCATTGATTCCGTTATCGAACTACAAGAAGGCCCCGGAAAAGGCAGAGGAAGAGGTAATGGCCTTGGTGCACCTGTCAATAAAGACGTGAGCGGCATTCTCCAGGAACCCCACTTTCTCCCTCGCTCTACTATTGTTATGCGCCTTCTTGAAATCAACGATGATCCTCTAGCACACTTTCTCCCTACCAAAAACACTCCCGAGGGGACCTTCTTCTGCGCCGCTCCGCCTGGAATTGCCCCTGAACTTGCTCAGATGTTTATGCGCCCTATGAATAATTTGAGTAACAAGCGCCGAGCAACCACCCCTGGCCAGGAAGCACAGAAACGAGCCAGAGTAGATGAAGAAGGAAGTGGTCATGAAGATGAGGTTGAACAGGCCCGTCGTGCAACCAGCATTGCACCCAGCATTCCTGGTAGTGATATCTTGGGTAGGGCAAGCATCGGACCGCTAGACATGGGCGACCAGAGTGGATTACTGGACGACTATCAGTTGGAAGCCCCCGAGATTTCGATGGATCCGGGGATGGCTGACACCGGTCTCCGAGCAGGATCTGTGCTTTCAGAGCTCAGTCGTTTATCTACCCCTGCCCCAGGCGGTGACCTTGCAGAAGAGGGAGAAACTTACGCCGATGTTAATTGCCCTATTGCCACGTTCGATCCTCTGCCTAGTAGCCAAACTCAGAGCACTGAACGGGAAAGCGACCCGGTCGACACTGAAGGCAAGGGCTACAGCAAGAACACCATCAAAGCATTGGGCATTATTCGCAACGAACTGAAACCCCTCGACGGCGACGATACGGAGGAAAAGATGCTCAGCTTCCAGAGAATGGCCGATAAGGTTAGTACATGCCTCGAGCGACTGTTTGGACTGGTCTGACATCTGTTTGTGTAGGCATCTCGTCGCGCCGCGGCGTCATTTTTCTTTGAACTTCTTGTATTAGGGACACGAGATTGTGTGCAGCTTTCGCAGCCTGAACCCTTCGCGAACATAGAAATTCGGGCCAAAGACAAGCTTTGGGAACGACAGATGATGTCCCAGTCCCAATCCTCAGGGACTCGTGCTCCCTCGGTAGCGCGATCCATTGGATCAACTTTGGGGCTCTGAATTTGAGCAGCTGTCTTCCCCCCCCTANTCTCATCACCTAGATTTATTGCGGATATGTATTATCTCTTGATTACCAACGAAGGTGTATATTTTCTGGTCCTATATTCTCCTGCACTACATATCTATGTACCTCTCGTTGTCCTGTCATCGTCTTGCATTGTCGTGTTTTGTTTGAACTCGGACCGTGTATTTTTTCGTGTGCTTTTTACTACTACTATTTCTGATGACCTCTGGATACCTATTTCTACCCACTTCCCACATTTCGAGTAGTATTGAAATCGAGAGGATTGGGAACAGCGACATTCATTTTCGAGTCGATGTTCAAGCCCTCAGTGAACCTACTAACCAACGCATACCCCCCGGCAGTTGCAGTTGCTTCTACAAGTTGTGGCTCAGTCAGATGTTTACGCAGTTCATTGAATATCTTGTCGGGGACATTGACTGTCAGTGCGAGATAATCTGCGAAGGTCAGAGCCGCTTGAAGTGCAGGGGACAGGTTGTGCAATCCGGTCGTCTTGAATGGTTCTTGAAAGCGGATGTTGAGAAGCTGTTCGGTTGTGAGTCCTTCAGCTCTGCCATCGGGCTCGTGTTGTATCCTGATCAATGCCTATGAGCATGAAATCACCGACGGAAGGGGATCTAGTATCTCCACACCATTGGTATGCAGCATTGTTGACTACTGCTGTTCGGAGAATCTGCAAAGCAGACTATGAGTAGGTGTAGAAACGGTATAGTTGATGATTTCCCTCACGAGAAGTTCACGCATGTCCCCTGGCAACGAGTTGTTGGCTTTTATGGTAGCAAAGTAGGTATTCCATGCAGCTGCGATGTTAGGTGCCCGGAACCTTGGGAAATGTAGCATTAGTTGCATCTTACACATGGACAAGAAAACGGCTTGCAAGACACCATCCAAGTCGAGAAGCTTTCCATTGGGACGCCTCTTGCGGACCTCATCAGCTAACTGAGCCCCGGAATCATCAGACTATGGTCAGGAGACAACTCTTTTGTGCGGACCTCATTTGTACCAGGCTCGGGGAAAAAGTATTCCACCCTTGCGGGGAGGTCATCATCACGTTTGGCAAGGTCAGGTGTATAGTTTGGGATGGATGAGGCTATTGTCGTTCTTAGGAATGACACTCCAAAGGACGCGATCAGGAGCACGGAGACAAACATGGCGATCGAAGTCTGAGGCTCTGTCCTTGCTGCAAGCTGGCGCTTTCTTATATACCGCCATCGAGCGTGTGAAGGTCAACGACATAAGCAGATCCAGGTTTATTCGTGGTGGCAGAAGAAAGGTTACAACGCGGACATCTGATCATCATTGTGACACTCGGACCGTGTTTTATACACCATAAGGTTTCGCCGGCTTCGAGGGAAGAAAATGGAATAAGTAGGTGGGGAACCTCGCAAGATATGTCCATTGTCAATTCAGACTCGGTAACTTTATCTACCGTCTCTCTATGTTGAAGTGTATACACGAAGCGAATTAATCTCCCAGTATGCGTTTATGAAGCTTTCAGGACTGTTATTGACCACTGGAAAATGTTTAGACCCGGGCGTATTCTGTAAATGAAATGCTCACAGTCGACGCAATTGCTGGGGCATCTTGATTCCGAGCCATATGCTGTGCCAGCCCAATCACCCTGTAGATGATGATGTGAGAAAATTGCACATGCAGAAGTGAAATATTCGATTACTCACACAGAATGTTAAATCAAAAATCATAGAATGTTCATCGAAGTGTTCGTTATAGTCGCATGTAGAGGTCGGGAAGTAAGCGTCAGGCTTTCCCCAAGAGTCCGTATCCATTCCTTTGACGCCACAAGAGACGGGAGACGAGACCTCAGGAGGGACAGTGGCATCGTTTCTTGGCCAAAACCAACCCTCGATTCGGTCACTTGCCTTTCTCATAGCATACCATCCACCGCCGTTTTGATTGAAAGGAATGCCAAAGGAAGCAGGTTTGCTGAACGTTGTACCACATCCTTGGTTGTAGTTGTATGCGGAGTCGCAGTTGGTCGACACCGTTCGTCTGGAAGTAAATCGATAAAAACCGAAGAAGATCAAGTGTAAAATTTACCCATTTTGAGGTCGATCTTGCTCTACGTAACATTCTGAGCTGGTATGAAGCGACATGAGATTCTTATCGTCCAGATTCACGCCTGGTTTCGAGGCTCGATAAGAGTGAATAGAAATGATAACGACTGGAATGTACCCTCAATGATGTCGATCTCTCCGCCATGGGGCCAGGGTCCTTTTTGACTGATCGTCCAGAAAGCAGGCCAAGTCGCGCATCCCTCAGGCATATGTGTTAGATCTAAGACGATAAGCGTGTCGTTGTAGGCGGTGTTAGAAATTATTCTGATACTGTCGCGTCCACGGTCCTCGTTGGTGAGAGTCTTTTGGTAGTCTGCTCGCATGAAGAACTTGTCGTCGATAACTTTTGAGGTCATTCAGAATTTGGAGAAGAAAGATACAAGCGATTTATAGTACCATACGACATGTTGTTCGCTCGGGCGACTTGTTGATCTACATAATTCACACGCCCATGTGTGGGGTCGTCGAACGTTTCCCACTTCCAATTCGGTCCATAAAAGTCGTTCCCAATGAAGCAATCGGCCAGCGAGTAATGTTCTTTCGGTTCCACAGGAAATTGCAATAGTTGAGAAACCGCCGAGGTAGCCAGAGCCAGATATCCCAGGAGGTAATGGATAGACATGATGAGACGTGTACCGAGGAGTAAGAAGTTAGAATTGAGCGATATTGAGCGATACAGGTAACAAGAGGAAAGAAATAGTTGCGCTAGCACAAGAGGTAGTTGTTTAAGAGATGGTGGCGGTTGTGGACAAGAAATCTCCTAATATTGTACTCCGATCCGATCCAAGTTCTGTTATCAACTCGGTCTCAATCTAACAGTGAGTGGATAAGTAAGTAGGTCGATGCACATTCAACCTCTCTTCATTGCAGTGTTTACAATAAAATTCGTTGCTAGGATGCCGAAGATATTTGGAACTTAGGACGTCCTTCTGTCACGTCTACATCTGGAATAAACACTGCGTGTCCATGTGTATGAAATACTATTCCTTTTGAACGCTCATGGATCTTATCAACAGGTGGAGACCCGAATGGGATAAGGCTAGCCTGTGTGGTGCTGCATTAATATTGGAGGAGCTCTTTTCAGAGACTTCCCTCCCGGGGTCAGAGGAATTTCTTAGCATGTCACGTGGATTAGCAAAAATGCCTCGGCAAGACGGCACGCACAAATGGCGCATGAATCTAGCTCGATATGGTTGTTGATCTCCTGCCTGTATATAAGCAAACCGTGCTGGCGTCTTTYTTGCTTTCTTTCCCCCACCATTATATTTTCTTCCCGTCCTTTCTCCTTCCTCTTCCCTTCGCTACCTGGCATTAATACTGCCCACTAACAGCTACCTGGTTCACTATTTCCTTCGCTCAGGACTAGGATAATTCTTCAACTCAATCAAGAGCCACACTAATTGCATTCGTTCTCTTCAATACGTCGCCTGACCACTATCTTCCTTCACCAGCACTCTGCCTCCGTATTTTCGCCACTGTTTTTCCTCGCTAGCCAAGTGCATTATCTGTCCTTGGTCATCCCCAGTCCATCCCCAATCTCTACTCGCCACGTAAAAATCCTACGACAATTTTTCCGTTTGCTCTTCTGCGGCATTCGTATACCGTCCGCAGACCGTTCCATATGGTCTCCTCCGTTATCGATGGCTTCGATCGATGGTCGGGCCCACGATTATCCCCTGGTTGCTGCCATTTTGACAGCCTGGTGACCCTTCCAGATTTTCTATACCGCTGGTCGGTACAGCCAAGGCCAGTACGTTCTGCGTTATCGCGGAGGTTCACCCGGTACTTTGTTATGATCGTAGTGTGGGATTTTTTACTGCTGTTTTTGATAATATAATCACTGCTTCGTCTTTCTTTCCTGTGTGATCTGACATTGCYCCCCCTGAACCCTCTCTCAACCTTCCTCGTTCGATATGGCTTCTCTTTATGCTCGGATGATGGGGATGGACCATGGGTCATGGTATGGAGATAAATACATTCCCAGCGCTACCGAGAAGGAAGAGTATCAATCTACACGGGAACCATGGGTGTCGAATGCTCGATTCGGCTACTACACATTATGGTTGCTTTGCGGTACATTGGCACTATCTGCAATTCTGCGCGGCCTACGGAATGTGGTCCTCATCGGAAGGTAATCGAGAGGTCCAAAAATGCTGTTCATGTACTGACACTGTTGTAGGAGGAATTCTTTCGAGAGCCCAGCTGATTTTATTTTCAATCGACGTATCACCTCGTTGTTTCGCATTCTAAGCTACCCTCGACTTCCCAATCGCAGACCTTTCACCTGGTTTGGGTATCTTTACACGTTTGGTCCACTTGGACCAAATATTCTGCTCTTCATTCTGCTTGTGTTCGTGTCACTGTGGTGTTTCGTGAACAAATATTACTTCAGACCCCCGTTCTACGGGATGTCTCCCTTAGCAGCACGTAGTGAATGGCTTGCCATGGCATGCTTGCCTTTTATTTTGTAAGTCTCATGTATTGGTCCAACGGCTCTTCATCTTGACGCTATCGCACAGCGTCCTGGGAGCGAAGAGGAACATGATTTCTGTCTTGAGCGGTTTGTCTCTTCTATCACATTTAATCGAACACTGTTAAACAACTACATCAGGTGTCAGTCATGACAAGCTTCAAGTCTTTCATCAAGGATTGAGTTTCATCTTCCGTGAGTTCATTGCTTCAACTTGTACTTGAAAGTGCCAATTCCTTTTTCAGTATTCATGAGCATCGTCCATACCATCGGAGAGACGATTCGGGCGTTGAGGCAGTACCCTTGGACTTACACTTGGGCAACCAATGTATGTATGCCAATAAATTTTGGAACATCCAATTTACTAATGTATACTCCTTAGCATTGGTATCCTACAGGGTTTGCAGCTCTAGGACCCCTCCTCTGGCTTTGCCTTTTGAGCTTCCCGTGGATGAGGTGCGCTTCCAGCTTAGCTCTAATCATCTATGTTGAATGCTGATTAGAAGTGCCGTCATGTAGACAACGATTCTACGAATCTTTCTATATGCTTCATATCATAGCTTCCATTCGTAAGACATTACTTATGCATGCAACTTACCGGAGTACTAACGGGGCCCTTCTAGTTTTTATCGGCCTGCTTTACTGGCATGTAATTGGGCTGCTGGATGGAAAGTGAGAATTTTTGTCCGTTGTCTTTAGGCTTCATGAACTGACGGTGGCACGTTAGCGCTTATATGAACGCTACCATCGTCTTATTCTTTGTTGGCATCACTGCSCGAGGTGCGATGTACCTCTACAACAATCGCAAGCGTCATTCTGCCAGACTGGATATCCTACACGATTCCGTAGTCCGCGTCAGGATTCCTACCGACATCAATTGGGTGGCCGGACAACATGTCTTTTTGAAGTTCCGTCATGTCCGAATCCTGGAATCTCACCCCTTCACTGTCGCCTCCATTCCATCACTTGCTAATGCAAAGAAATTCGACGGTAGACGGAACGAAATGGTTATCCTTCTGAAGCCTTGTACTGGCTTCACTCGCAGCCTCCTGGCTGCAGCTGCAGAATCTGAGAAGCAGGGGACATTGCCCGTGTGGATTGACGGGCCGTATGGTCATTCAGAGAGTACCCTGCGTGCATACAATTCTGTGATCTTGCTTGCTGGTGGTACCGGCTTCATGCAGTCGATTGCATTACTGAAGGACCTTGTTCAGAGTATGACGGAAGGTACGACAGTCGACGGTTGTTGCTGTCAGGATATCGAGGTTGTCTGGGCTATTCGCAATCCAGGTTGGTCATCCTCTCTATACTTGCTGCAACTACTGTCTGACCCAACTTATCCCTCCAGGCACTCTGACTTGGTTATCGGACGAGTTGCTCCAATGTCTTCGAGACGCACCGCCAAAATCCTTGAAGATAAGGGTGTTTATCACTGGTGCGGCGGCTGATAGTCTGGCTTACGACCCTGAGAACGCCGGCTTCGACTCCTCTGCTTCGTATTTGGAGCTGATTAAGGAGGCGGTCATAGAACAAGGAAGGCCAAATTTGCCTTTAATCGTGCAGAATGGTGTGAGCAGAGTAGAGGGGACGCTAGGTGTTGCAGGTAGGTTCCACATTCTCATTTCGCGGTATGAACTAAAAAAGAAACGGTGTAACAGTGTGCGGCCCGGGAGCATTCACAGCGGAGGTATCCAATGCTGTGGCAAAAGCTCAGGTTTCTGTTTTCCAGGGCATAACGAAGTGCTCCGAGGTATATCTGCTGTCAGAATCCTTCGACTGGTGAGGACGGATTGGAATGATTGTAATGGTTTGGATGTACTTTATTACGACCTTTACGGGATGACTAGAATGTAATTTTACTATTTGAGTCTCAGCAAATCCCGATTATTCAATTTGCGGGCAGGAATATGCCTGGGCGGCGCTCAATCCTCATGAATCATGATGTGACTACTAATTGTGCTATCAGAACATAGTCTAGATGCTAATCGACCTTATCTCTCTCGGTATTCCTTCTTGGTGACCCGAGAGATCCGACCAATATAAGTATAAAGCCCGAGAGTCTCTAAGGTCCTGACGGCCCCTTCCACGATTGAGACGATAATGATGAGATTTCGCCAGTCTCTCGCTGTTATTCTCCCTTTTATCGGTCTATTTGTCCAAGGGTTTCCCTTGGATGAACGCCAAGTTGTGAATGACGGCGATGGCGTCTCTGTCATAGGATGGTCCTCAACTCGTCGAGCAAGTGTCACTACGCAGACTACCACTGAATGGGTTGTAGTGAGCCCAACAACCAATACTGGTCGTATCGTCAGTATCTTCCCTCTCACCACGACAGCAAGTAACGGTGATATCGAGGTCTCTGTGGCCACGGTCACTCTCAATGGTATTCCGGCGTCTACCGTAACCCCTGAAGCCACGGCTTCTGTATCCAGCAGTTCGAGGAGTTCCAACAGTGGGGCCATAGCTGGGGGTGTTGTCGGGGCTGTAGTCGTTGCAACTATTGCAGTTCTGGTAAATTATGGGTTACCTTGTTGAAGATTGTCATAACTGATTGTTTATAGCTCATGTTGCGTTTCCGCAACAAGCGCTCCAGTGCACATTGGAGGAATCGAGGCTTGCAGGGACTGACAGGAAGGTGGCAATTTGCGGATAGGAAAGCACCCCTGCCTACCTCTGGAACACCTACATATGACGATAGACCATACGATGGTACCAATCCACCAGCTCCCAGAGCTCTTGCTACCCCGAATCCAGCGCCCTTGTTAATTAGGGAATCCCGCCGTCCCCCAGCGGTAGATGCATCCCCGACTAGCCCAACATCGTCGACTTCACCCAAAGGACATCGTCGCGGCGAATCATCCTTTGGTTCGTTCGGAGGAAGCTCTCATCGCCGAGAGGAGAGCATTGAGATGGATACCAAACAATGATGAATCTGGCTTGTAAAGGTTTGCGTATACTATTTCTCACCTTCCAGAGTTTCTCAAGAATTGAGACCCTGCACAAATAACAGTTTTTCTGTATTCTGTCCCCGATGTTCATGTGCATGAGGCGTTGGTGTTTGTACGATTTTATAGTTTATTCTCCCTTTACGACGTGTTTATGACAGACAAATGAATTGTGTTCGAGCCTTTCTATTCAAAAACCCGCGGCTTTGGCACACAGAAACCGCCTATATAAAGGATGAGGTCAAACTGATTCGACTCTTTGTCCATTCCCTCATCTTGCCTGGTGCAGTACCCCACATTCCTATCTCTTCATGATTAGCTCTGGCAAGCTTTCCACTCTTTTTCTCTTTTTGTTTGCGCTGGGCGTAGCATCAAAGCCAGTACATCTCGCTGGCTCTATACCTCTGTCACGTCGAAACCCCCGCCTAAGAATAACTAGTCAGGATGTGTTTAACCCGGAGTTCATTGTGAGCACGACAAAGGCGACCCTCCTCGCGAGCGCCTAATTGATATCCTCTACGTTAAGGACCACGAAATTCAAAAAATTGGGCAGAAGTACGGTGCTCACGCCGCAGATCTGCTCAATGGTATAGGAATCATCGCCGAGAACGACATCGCCGCCGTCATGGGGAATTACTCACTTATAGCCGATGTGGCCAGTACACCTGCTTCTGGTCAAAAGGCGTTGACAGGAATGGTACCCCTCCAGATCCTGCCTATGAAAGACTACAACGCGAACGGCTTGGATTTGCTTTACTATGGGGATCTGACCTTTGGTACTCCAGTTCCAGGAACCAAGCCTCAGATTCTTAGCGTCGATGTGGACACCGGTTCTGCAGATTTGTGGGTCCCGTCAGCGTGCGGGAACTGTAAGAGCCACCAGTTTGAACCATCGCAAAGCTCTACGTGGCAGGATAAGCATCGTGCATTCTCTATAACCTATGTAAGTTGTCATAAGACGCACATGTAGACCTGGGAGTCCTGTTGATGACTGAATGGTTTTCAAGGGGTCTGGAAATGCCAGAGGAAGACTAGGCCAGGATCGCGTGCAAATCGCGGGTCTCCAAGTTGCAAACCAAACGTTCGCTGTGGTTAATAATGAGAGTGCTGACTTTGCCAACGAGCCCAATGATGGACTTCTCGGTTTGGCGTTTGGGACCATCGCTCGGAGTAGGAGTCCAACTATTGTCGAGAACCTGATTATCGCGAAGAAGATCCAACCTTTCTTTTCAATCCATCTGACAAGAGGTATGGAGCTTGGTTCGGAGGTGAGGCTCTTCGAATTGTCTCTGGCTCAGTCTAACGAAATGCTGGTCAGGTCTGCGTAGGGTGCTATGACGCCACAAAAGCCGTGGGAGACCCATACTGGATTCCAGTCCGTTCGAGGGTGTGTGCAGTACATCCAAGGTCAAGCTCACTTTTAACGCAGTCTTCTACAGACCTACTGGGCAATCTCTTTAGACGCTGTGGTAGCCAACTCTGCAAGAGCCTCTTTGGTAGATAGCGCCATCGTTGCGGTATGTCCTCTTGATGAGACGAGCATGAGTCCCAGAGCTCAAGGCATATCCCAAGGCCATCGATACAGGTACCACACTTGCGTATCTTCCCGACCGTATCGCTGAGCAATTCTACGGATTGGTAAGAACTAAGCATTTCATGTATTAACCTGAGAGACTACTTAGCGATTTGACAGATTAAGGGCTCGTCGCGATGGGGAGACAGTGGTATGAGTTCCGTCCTGTGATTTACCTCCAAGTACTCAATAGTAATCACAGCCCTCTGGACGTTCCCTTGCGATGCATCCAAAAATCTGGTAGTGTCGTTTACATTCGGACAGAGGGATTTCGCGATCAATCAAGCAGATTTCAATCTCGGTGAGTGCCTTTGTCTTCCCTAGTCGAGACAAAGACAAAGACCTTTGCTTCAGGCCGGATTGGCGAAGGGTCAGAGTGAGTGCTATAGAGAGTATATTCTTAGTTTCTTTCTTTTAATAAGTCCCATCTCTAGTCGTTGTGTTGGTGGAGTGCTTTCATTGGGGGATAACAGTATGCCTTCAAACTTGGCTATCATTGGTGAGCCTACCTCGCTGCATAGAACCGTTCCACACTGATGTTATTATAGGAGATGTGTTCTTGAAGTCATGTGAGCTCAATTGACACATTTCGCGAGCGGATATGCTAACACCAACAATCGTTTCTAGGGTATTCCGTCTATTCCTATGAGAACGGCGCACGAGTGGGTTTCGCACCAAGTGTCAATAACCGGTAGAGGTTGTTCTATTCCATCCATAGATATATCAAATAACGTATCATATTCTGCCTGAAAAGTTTTTATTGCGTTTTGAGTTTCCTGCCTGTGCCACCGAGGACTTTACGTCTTTGGCCCAGCATGTAGGTATACATGATGTATAAACCTGGAAGAATGTAGTCAGATAACACACATCTAAAGATTGGTAGCCACACATACCAGGCCACCAAATAACAAACAACACAGCACGGATGTAGTCTGTCGGTTTCCACATACCGTAAACCCAGGACTTCCAACTGGGAAAGGGTGAAGTGGATGGAAGAGAAGCATAGATGAGGAATGCCTCTGATCCTGCACCAAGGGGGTAGAGGACGTAGAAGGTCGTATAGCGAAGATAAAGCAAGAAAGAAGGTTCAAGGCCAAGTAGATTGCACGCGTAAAATGAGTATCGTATGACCTCAGTTAAGGACCAGGCGAATATCATGGAAGTGTAGAGGGGGTTGGTGCGCACGATTGGAAACTGTTCGGTGACAGCCCAAACGAGGAACAGTCTGCTTGAGACCTGCATTGCTGTTGTTTGAATGGGACTTCGGACCCATCCCAACAGAACGTGGAGGACTTCGAGGATAGCAAAAGACTGAACGAAAGCGGTTGTAGTCCCTGCTCTTCCGTATGTTGTCATGGCCCTGCTATAAAAGGGCTGCAAAAATTTAGGGAAGTTGCTTCCCCAGGCGGCCTGGCCACTTGGGGTCGCTTTGAGGAAGGATACCGAGGAAAAGAGTCGGGAGAACGCGGTAGAAGCGGTGGGTGCTGTCGTGCTTATAGAGGAGGATTTACCATCGAGGTCGAGGACGTGAGTGATGGTTAGAAGAAGAACATAGGCCCAGCCYAATGTTGAAAGAACATTATATGCCACCAAGTAGCCCTTGACAAATATGGCACTTGCTATACAAGAATGAGGTTYAAAAATGACTGTGTGTATCAGGGGGGAAACACATACCTTTTTTGTTTGTGTCCTTTGGAGGTGGTCGCGGAGCAGTCGTCGCGGAATTCTTAGCCATAGCTTGGTCGTGGTTTGGGATCAACGTCTATTTGGTACCCGGGTACAGTGATTGATTACCAACTGTTGATCCATTACAAGATTATGAAGACTGAGTTCTAACTTAGACTTCGCCCATGAAGGTCGTCAACACATTCCATGAACCGTCGGCAGTTATCGATTCTGTCAGATGCAGGCTAATAGAGGACTCTGCTGCCCCTGACTACCTCGTTGTTGCGAAAGTGGACAAGTTGGAGGTGTTTAGCATCGGGCCAGATGGACTCCAGCATGAATGCGAACTCAAAGTCTGGGGAAAGCTGCTATCCCTCTCGGAAATTCCTGTTCCACATCGGCGCAGGTCTAATCTTCTCGTCTTTCTTGATCATCCGGACCCAGAACTTCTCTTCATCTCGTACTCAGAGATGGAGCTGGGGTCAGGTTCCCTCTCTGTTGACCATAGATCATCGCTTCATGAATCCAATGCACGTCCTGCAGAGTTCTGCAACGATATTGCTGTTCATCCTTCGAAAAATGTCGTCGTTATAAGTTGCTATTCTGGTCGGCTTAGGGTTGTAACGCTAAAGGAAGGATATCATTCAGCAGACATCGACGTACCGTATGTCTCCCATTTTTTGGTGTATCACTTCTATCTGTTAACTGTATCTAGGGTGAAATTTATCAATCTTCTCTCAGTCATATTCCTTCCTGTACTCAATATTCCTGTTGTGGGATTCGTGTACATCGACCACAAAGGCCGTCTCCAGCTGCAAGCGCGAGACCTAGTTGTAGTTGGAGACCCAGATAAAAATTATCATTACGATTTCGCTGAGGAGCACTCATTCTTCCTGGAGCCCACTGTTCTCTCTCCAAAGACATTCCCATACCCCGTTGATCAGCTTCCGCTGTTGGTCCCAGTACCTGCGGACGCAGACGAGCTTCCTTCAGGAGGTGTCATTGTTTTCGGTGGAAGAAACATTGTTCTCTATGAGCTAGCTGATCAAGAAAGTCGGGATAGACAGAGGGGGAAGAGATCACGAACAAAGAAACTGAAGTCGAAAGGCAACAACACACAAGCCGAGGCAAAAGAAACGCGGAGAGAAGCAAGAGAGAGGAAAGCCACCGCCTCAGTCCCATGGCCGTGGGGCGAAATCAAGACGTCAGTAATTAAACTCCCCTCTTTCGAGTAGTGAAGCATTCTTGACAATTCTTAGTGTCTGCTCCATGGATAAAACTCGCATTTTGGTGGCAGACATATTCGGTAGACTAGCAATGATCTCTTTGGGTTCTTTGGACAAGCTTGGTATCGTCGTGTTGCCTTTGGGAGAGGTAGCTCCTCGCTCTCATGTGTCTGCAGCCCATGCTCATCTATCACGCACTTATAGATTTCCTCCCCATCTAGTCTGACTTCCTTGGGAAACCAGTTTGTCTACGTAGGATCCTCACACGGATCCCCACAGATAGTACGTGTCAACCCTGTTCCGTCTTCCCATATAGAGACTCGTACTCTCCCTATTCCTGTTGGTATTCGTGTTCGTGATCCATCGGTACTCTCCTCTTCAAAGGGAAAGCAACGAGCGGTGGATGAAGAGGAACAAGGTCCTAAGTACGGATGTATCATTGATAGCAAAGGCTCATTCGTGGATGTCCTCACGACGTATACAAACGTCGCTCCCATCCACGATGCTGCACTACTAAACACTGACGTCGATGGACCAGTAAGTATATCTACGGATAACAAGACAAAAGCTTTCTGAAATGATGTACAGGCAGAGATCATCACTTGTTCAGGTGCAGCAAACAGTGGATCTCTGAACGTTATCAGAACCGGCGCAGATTTTGAGGAATTGGCATCTATCCCTGGGCTATCGCGAGTTATAGGCGTCTGGGCTGTACGCACAAGTTACGCAGAAAAGTCAATGAATTGTCACCATCAATTATACAGACACACTGACGACAGATACCAGAGAGCATAGTTACTTTGTAACGTCGACACTCCAGTCCACCCAAGTTTTCGGCCTAGATTCCCACAATTCGATCTCTCTGATGGAACCTACGACCAAAGGGTTTGAAACGGCTGAAAGAACTCTTTGTGTAGGTAACATTCTTCGGACAGTCTCTGAGGGAGGGGAGAACCGATATGTGGACTCGTCGTGTGTGGTGCAAGTTACTCCAAAGAGTGTCATTCTATTGGACTATGACTTTGGGCTATTGGAGCACACAGCACTGCGTCATTGGAATGCGCCGGCTGGCAGAGAAATTGTAGCTGCATGCATTAACGCAACCCAAATCGTGATCACGTACAAAGAAGGGGAGATAAAAGTCATTACCATTACCTCCGAACATACGTTTGGGCACACACTGTAAGTACTTTTCCATGTCATAACCATATCAGCTGAGAGGCTGTGCGATAGCAGAGACGGTGTTCATGGAGTTTCTGGCGCTAGGTGGGCTCTCTGATTTCATTGGGCGTGGACGACTTGATTAAAGCCCATTTTGCAGTCACGAAACTACCCGCTTTCTCGACAGAAATTCAGTATCCGCATTATCTTGCACTCCGTTCGGGGACGATCCTTTTACTAGGTATATTGCCATTGCATTCTGGCATAGCAGGTGTATCCAGATATTCAAAAACAAGGATGGCACTCTCCAATCAGTTTGCAAATCCTCCCAACTCTCAGCTCCTGCGAAATCCCTTTTGCTGCATAATTTTGGCACGTCCACCAACAAGAATGCGGGCGACTATCACCCGTACTTAGTTGCGGGTCTCTTGGATGGCTCCGTCGCATGTTTCAAATGGCAGGAGTCCGGGTCATCGATCTCATTAATAGAGGACAAAGTGGCATCTGTCGGCGATTCTCCTGTCTCTCTGGCGCCGATGACAGTTGCAAATAAGCCGGCTGTATTCGCTGCGGGAACGAGGGCGGCAATTCTTTCATGTAAACACGATAGACTAGTATCATCTTCGGTTTCCTTGAAGGTAAGTTGAGATCTCGAGCTATCTAGAGGAACTATTTCAAGTATCTGCTTTCTGTAGGATGTTTCCTCTGCCGTTGCCCTGAACTCTCCTCTTTACCCATCTTCTTTGCTGCTGAGTACAAATGAGGGCATGTTCATTGGAACTATCAAGGACTTGACCAAGATGCACTTCCATTCTGTACGAGTTCTCATTCTATCTCTATCCCAGTCCAATTCACCAAATTCTTGCCTATAGATACCGCTAGGACTAGATATTCCCAGACGGATAACACACGAGCATACCCAGAATGTTATAGGAGTTGCCTGTGCTCGGACTGAACCTGTAAGAGTCGGAGAACCAGAGCCCAGCAACGAAAGACACGCATTCAAGATCCTAGATGCCAGGACTTTGCAGCGTCAGCCACGATTTTGTTTTCTGTCTTTCTGTCTGGCTCTAAGCGTGGTTTATCTAGACTTGGCACAATTCACTTGTGNAAAGAATGAAGAAATTTCTTCTGTGGCAACTATACCGTTCGGATCTTCGTCTCTGTTTGCCATCGGGACGTATTATTATGATTCTGAAGAAAGAGAGGCCTCCTCTGGACGGTTGATCATTGTGAACTCTTCACACGTATCTCCTCTGTCCGCATTGGCATGCGTCGAAACTCAGGGAGCTGTAAATTCCATTGTTTATCTGAAAGATAAACTAATAGCGGCTACTGTGAACTCCTCCGTACGCCCGTTCCTTCTAGACCTTGCCCTATACTGACTTCCGGGGAACTCAAGGTTAATGTGTTCCGAATATCCTTGGATGGTACGACATGGTCTCTTGAGAGTATTGCAAGTTGGAACCATAATTATCACTTGGCCAAATTGGCTTCCATCGGAGGAGAATATCTAGCATGCGCCGATCTCATTCACTCCATTTCCTTGCTTCAAGTGAGCAATACTCCGCCTAAAATTCAGACAGTCGCAAGAGATTATAGTCCACTCTGGCCTGTCGCGATTGAGATGTCGGAGGACAAATCTATTCTAGGTGCCAACGTGAGTTGTTTCCTCTGACAAGTTATAATTATGGTTCATGACTTGTTTATCGAATAGGACGCGCTCAACTTATTTTCTTTCAGTCTCGGTAATGGCCAGCATGGACCAGTCTTGGAACGCGACGGATATTATCATCTGGGAGAGCTTGTAACGAAATTTATCAGAGGTGAGGGATGATCGTCGGCATGTATGTACCCAGCTGACCTCCTCAAACAAGGTTCTATTGCATCGTCTGAACAAGCATCTCACTTCGGTTTTGCCTCGAATCACGTCTTCTTCACATCTTCTGGTCGCATTGGTATCATTGTCGACATAACAAACGAACGTATGGTGAAGACTCTGCAGACACTGGAGTCTAATATGAACATGGTAGTGAAAGAAACTGGCAGTGACTCACACAACAGGTATTTTTCCACCATATTTTTCTTGGGAACCATCTGCTAAACACCTTCGAAACCTANGCTCAGAGCGCCGAAGGAGTTGAAAGGCAAGAGTGACAACGACGAGAATGCTTCAGGCTTCTTAGACGGAGATTATCTCGAGCACTTGCTCACACTGATCGATAGAAAGGACCCCACAGTCGAAGAGATATTTGCAGAGAAGACTGAAGTGGAGTCCTTGGATGTTTCAATCCAAGACATCACCGACGTGCTGCAGGTCATGCAGGAATTGCACTGAATGTTGTTGTACCAACAGATCGTAAACTTGTATCACCCACGCAACTGTAAATGTAGAGAGACATTCAAAAAATGAAATAATTTAGTTTTTATGCACCTATGATCATTATACTACAGTACACGTCCTGACACAGATGAGCAGAAAGAAAACAGGAGAATAAGTAAAATAATAAGGCAGGGAGAGAGTGCCAGAAACAAGACATGATGAGAAAAGAAGAACAATAAATGAGTGTGACTGTGTCTCCGTGTGAGCGAAGGGGATCCACGACCGGAATAGGACGGAGAAATGTAAGCCCAAAGTGCCAACCATTGCAGGAAATTGAAATACGTGGATGTGCTGAATGTTCAGTCGCAAGATGGTTCCAGGCGATAGACAAAAAAGATGACAAGAGGATATAAAAGAACGTGCAGTATGACAGGATATGAACATTATCAAGGGGCGTTGGGGCCGTCGCAGAGACACATCGACAGGTTTGGGGGGTATAAGGAGACACTCTTGGGGAACCTAACAATTTGAACTGAGGTTTAATATCCCTCTGATATCCTGTACATTCGTTAGGTCGTCCAAGAATGGAATAAGATCGGTAAGCTCAGCATCGTGAGGGTCATTGAACCACGAAGAGACAGGAACGGCGTTGTTCGGATGGAAAATGTATGACGCAGGTGAGTTGTCGAGGATGATAGTGTCAGCTATTGGTCTTCCGAGCTGGGAAAGATCCTAACAAATGATGATGAAGTGTGAGAAAGGCGCTTACAGTTAGTGCTTATGCACTGGGAACGAATGAACGAACCTTCACATAATTGCCCTTGTGGTTGAAGCAACTTTCTCTAAACAGCCGATGGGCTACAACATGGTGTATGTCTAGTTGGTCCAATACAGGATCTGCGTACTGCAAATGCAGTCAGCACGGAAACAACGCCGATCAATGACGGTGTTTACCTTGCTCAAACTTGCGGTAAACACAACAATTTCATACAGTTCTCCCATCCGCTTCATAAAGTCGTCTACCCCCGGCCGCTTGAGTACATGGAAATTATGCAAGTGATATTCGATCTCGACAGGAACAATGAAGTCGGCTTGTGGAACCGGCTGCGTGGCGTGTTCAGGCGGTGTCGAACGGTGTCTTTGGGAATGCTTACCTTAAAGCTGCTGTGTACAAGTGTTTCATCCAAGTCCAACACCAGACACTTGCGTCCAGCGTGTTGCGGCGCTATTGGAGGTAAAAGGGGCTGCGGTGTACCATCCTTAATCGAGAGTTGAGCCAGAGTGCGCAACATGAATTGATGTGCTGAACTCACCGGTCCCATGGGTATGCCTGATCCACCGTTGCGAATGAGTCTATCTTCCTCCGCCTGTTCGTCGAAAAGAGCTGCCTCTCCCTCATCAGTAAAACTGGTGCGGCTGGATTCACGCGAATCACGAGTGTGAGTACGAGTTAGGGCGTCACCGCCTGTTGAGCCTGGAGGTTGCACGGCGCCAGAAGTCAGACCGTCCGTCTCGTCCTCAGGGAGGAGATGGGCGCTTGGTGGTGGTGGGACGATAACCTCGGACTCTGCCGGAGAAGGTGGTGGATGAGCGGTTGATGCAGAAGCAGATGCTATGCCTGTGTCAATGACCATGGGTGCGGCGGTGGAGGGAAAAGTGGAATGGGGATCAGAGTTAACTTTCTCGTTATCCTTAGCCGGSCCCATCTTTCTCTCCTGGATGAGCATTATCTGGGCCAATGCAGGGTACAACTCGCTGGGCCACACGCGAAAGTAGCGATGATTTTCGAGTTCTACGAGGGGCAACTAGAGGCCGAGTGGTGGACGAATTGGATAGGGCGCCTTCAGAGGCGGAAGCTTTATTTCCCTTCCTGCGATAGAATGGGGCACGACTTCGGTGGCCTGTCGAAGAAGTGTTGAGTGAACCCTGCTCTTCAGCATCTGACTTTGCGGCTGGAGCCAGCCCGAGGTCTGCATCTGGGGGTATTAGATGTAAACAAATTGCTGTATGTAAAGGAAGTATCCCGGCTTGTGATAGATAAACACTGACTGGATGCAGATGGGGTAGTTTCTGGCTTGGTTGGAATTGTTTTCTCTTCCTTTCTTTTTGAGGGAGAGAAGATGCGCTTTCTCAGGGAGCGGATACCCTCTTTGCGGACGGTGGCCTCGTCGACCATCAACGTCCTCTGCAACCAGGAAACAAGCACGACGATGACTAAGCCAAGTGACACAATGCTGACTAAGAAGCTTTGTTTGTCCGTGCTGGACCGGGCCGAGGTGACAAACGAAATTTCCCGAAATGGATACAGTCCTTACTCAGCCTCTTACTAATAACAGGCACTCGCCCATTGAAGGCAGTCGCGAATGATGCTCTCCTACCCACAAAGCCAGCCCTCCAATGGCCAACCATCGCAAGACCCTAACCAAATTCCGCCGCCAACAATACAGACAATGCGTCTGCGCGATGAGCCACCGGCCGTAAACCAACCAAGCCGTGCGAGAAAGAGAAAGTCTCCCCCAGATGCAGACCAGCAGCAACAACCACAACAACCGCCGCCACCGCCTGGCCAGCAGAATCAACAGCAGCCGAATCAGAACCCAGGGCCACAAATCATTCACCCTCCGCCTCCACATCTCATGCATCATCCACCTATCCCTGGCGCTCTCCCGCCAGGCTATCAGTATTCCCCCGTAGACTACAACGCTGCAGCTGCAGCCGCCGTTGCCGCCCAACTTAGCCAGGCGCACCAGGAGCAGAGCCAGCAGGCAGGTGGGTCGCCAGGCTCGGGGGGAAGGCCTCTCAGCACTAGCAAGAGAGCTGAACAGAATAGAAAGGCTCAACGAGCGTTTCGGGAGCGCAGGGACCAGTTCAGTTCTCGTTATTTTATTGATTAACCACCAACTCATCTCCCTCGTTCAGGCATGTCAAAGCACTCGAATCCAGATCCCAGTTACTTGATGCTGCACTGGCCTCTGCAGATGAAGCCAACCGTCGCTGGGAGGAATGTCGTGCTCTCGTCGATCAGCTCAGAGTCGAAAATGCTGCCCTCCGTGCCGCCCTCTCCCAAGCACAACTCATGCCGGGCGGTCTCTCTTTACAATCCTCCGATGAACAACCCGAAGACGAGAATGAAGCAGAGGGGGAGAAGAAAGAATGATTGTCCTAGAGCGCCTATAATATTTTTCTTGTCATTGTCTTCCATCGTCCCAGAGTCGTCATCGTCAGCTTTTCCAGTTATTTTCCGTTTTCTGTTGTAACTTGTAGATAATCATCTTTCTCGAATTCGCATCCGTAGTGTTTGGCTCCTCAAAGGTTCTGGTCAAGTTGTGCTATCATCGACAACTTTATGTAACCCATTGTCTTTGTCAACGTCTTTGTCATCTTCAGAGCCCATTTCCAACATCTAGGCGGAGGTTGGGGCGGCCTTGACAAGTTTCCTCCAGCTTGTCTCTGCAGGCTATAAATGTTTGCTGGCACAAGTCCTCGGTCATTACGTTACACAACAAGCTATGTAACGACGGAGGCTCTACGACACACTCTTCGTCTATCTCTTTGTTAAAGTAACTTGCCTCTAATCTAGCAAGAGATCGTGTGTTTGATATATAGCTAGGGTCCATGAAGTTTGTATTATCAGCCCTGCGTATACTATAGCTGCTGTCCATTTCTCTCGTATCATCCCGCATCGAATTCCGTCGGAGCTCAACACCGTGAGTTGAGACAAACTGTCCTCGTCTTGCTGGTAGATAGGATTTCTATCGATAATTGTATCACCATTCCAAAGCAACACCTTCACTCTGGGCTGCACACGTTCTTCGTACAAAGCTTTTGAGAGGTTGTATCAGTATGAGGCGCAACCGGAGCCGAAAACGCCACAGCGTTCCGTGACGTTGCTTGTGCATGCTGTGACAAGACGCGCTGATACCCGTTTATTCTCCTTCCATCATCATCAATACGCGCCCTCCCCTGTCCATGTCCGACACAATTCATGCCTGGATAGCTGAATATCTCATAGCCATAGCTGAGAATCATNGCGCCAAAGCCACAAACTCTGATCTCTCTATAGACGTTAAACCGAAACGCAAAGTGCAATTAGTCGAGGTGCGTTCAGTTGGAATGTTTTCTGTACACATGTATCTGAAGCGCGTCAATGGCAGTTTCTAACATATGGTGGGGATGGGAAGGGTGAGGATCATATCTGGGCTACTGTATCAGACAAGAAGTGGTGTATTCCCGTAAAGTTCGACAAAACGGCGTTAGAAGAGCATTATAGGTATTTCTTACGTTGCATAATATTAGTTTATTCTTAATCATGGTGTCTTGGTATCCCCAGGAAACATCAAAAGACATTACCATCTCTCAAGACAGCGATGCTGCTTCTCAAGAAGTACCGTTTTAAATTCACTCGTGTACCAATCAAGTCAAATGCAATGACCAAGATTTGCTATTTGGCCCTTGAATGTTTTGAATTCGATGCTATGGGCAGTTTCGGAGAGCCAATGTGGGGAACTCCGCACCAACTGAAGGAACATTCCGAGTTACAGGAGTGGTGTGAAGGCCTGAGAAAGGACGGAGGATATGGGTGAGTCCTTCGTATCTTTACCCAAAACAGCTGAACTGATCGCACTCTAGGAATGTTTTGAAGGACAGGAAAGTTGAACGAGACGCGCAGAAATCAACCACAGCAGGCCATATTGCTCGGACCAAAAGTGCAGCCCAACAGACTCTTCGCACTGAAGTTACACCCAAGTCTCCTATTAAATCTAAGATTGTGAAGAAGTCGAGTTTAAATCGATCTCAAGCCAGTGAAGACCAACCTCCATTGGAACCCAATTGGAAGGTATGTCTGGTAGTTGGTATTGCGGAGTTTATCTTCTCAACGGATGGGTACATAGAAACTCGAGAACATCTGGAGTCCTGGCCCAATCCAAGTCGACCGTCCAGGTGATTGGAAGACTCTTTTTCTAGAAGGGTCCAGCAAAACACCTACTCTTCCTATGAAAGTCAAGGATGAGGACGTAGTTCCAGACAATTCTAAATCTACTCTGAAAACCCCCCCTCCCGTGAAAAAGCGTCAGCGTATGTGAATATTTATTCTCATGCCCATCTACAATACAGAACTAATCTAACCTAGGCTCTCACGCTCTCTCTATGGATTCTTCTCCTATTCCCTGGGAAGCTACGCCTACTCGCACTTTACAACTACCAAACCCCACTCCGCAATATCCCAATGATGTTAGAGCGAGGTTAGAGAAGAGTGATACGAGTACACTCCCATCTTCGCAACACGTCTCCAGCCAGCATTCCTCGAGGCCCCCGAGTTCTCAACAGATGCCGCCACCAGGGACACCCCCTGCTCCCCCAACACACAAGACACCTACACCGGGGCAAAGGCCAAGGCTGAGACTTCCCTCATCCTCACAGTCGTCTCGTCGTACGACATCACAAGGAGTCGACATGTACCCTCCCTCGATGTCGCCTCGAGCAAGCAAGATAGGTGTAGTAGATGAAACAGGCTGTGTTCCTAGCTCCTCTCAATTCCAACCGGGTTCCTCTGCAGAGAGAGGCCGGGACTCGATGGTATATGCCTCCCAGTCTGTAAGCCCTGGTATCCCGCGCAATCTCACGAGGAAGGTCCCTAAACCTGTCCCGCCACTGATGGGACCACTCACGGGCATACCGAGGATTCTGGCGCCGAATTCAGATACCAGTGGCGCGCTGAGCCAATCTCAGAGTCAGTCACAAAGTCAGAGCCAACCATCACACTCTCAGCCACTCGAGAGTCAGGACATTCTTGTGAAAGAATCGCAGCAGTCTTTGCGTCCTTCACAGTCTGCCTCGCAGAGAGTTCCCCCTGGAATACTTGCCATAGAAGGGGAATCTATGGACGAAACCTCGAGTGTCGGCTCTTTGTTTTCTGGCGATGAAGATAGCGAAGACGAACCTGATTTCTCACGGCATAGCATTGCAGCCACTGAAGAAGTCAACGAAGACGATATTAGTTTGGCCAGCAATAACGATCCACATCAGGAAGAGGAGGAAGAGGATGAAGAGGAAGAGAGGCACCAGAAGCAAGAAGAGGAAGACCGAATGGACGTGGACGAGGGGATGGTAGAGTACTCAGGCATCACCACTTCGGCGACACGTCGCGGAGCCAATCAAGTATGCACGGGGAAGAATTTGAGCTTGAAGATCTGCAAGGCGAGGGTGGAGATGACAGCTTGAAGGTCAATATTCCCACTACCCAGCGAGATGAGGAAGATGAAGAGGAAAGTGCCGTAGCAGAGGACCAGGAGAGGTCGACACAAGGCAGCGATGATGATGGCGAAGGAGAGGACCAGGACCAGGAGCACGAGCTCCACAGAGATACAAAAGCAGGAGCCACAGCGAGGAAATTATGGAACCAACAGGGACGGAACAAGGATCGACACACAGCTCTAGGAGTGCACGCAGTAGCAGCGAGGATGAGTATAGTATATCGATAAACTCTCGACGAAAGCTCGGTCACGAGGAGGATGAACCGAGAGATGAAGATTCCGGCCAGGGAGATGTTCTGTCGCGGCCCTCGTCCTCGCGCACTGGTGATAACTCCGGCGATATGGACGAGGATGATGCTCAGATAGCAATCGCTTTCAAGCGGCGTGCTGCTGGTAAACGAAAGAGGGACAGATCGATTGAGAACACAGTGAAATTTTCTCACGTGGCGTCATCACCAAGCGCCTCATCTTCTCGTGNAAAAACTAAACTAGGCTCGGGCGTGGGACCCATTGAACACGATGCAAAGGCATGGACTAAGCCTAGTTTTATGAGGGCAGCTGTTGCAAAGAAACCTCCACCCCAAGCAAGAACACCTGATATAGAACTTACAGGGGAGCATACACACGAGCGTGTTTCCACCATGCAACCCGCAAAGTCAACTCTTACCTACCGCACCCTGCCAAATTCCAACCCCATCGATCCCGAGACTCCCCTACCGAAATCCTACCTCAGGAAGAGCGATTCAGTTTCAAAATGGGTATCATCTCAGCAGAGTTTGGCCAAAGAATATCCCCGCCATCTCAGCTCAACTTCATCTTCACCTACTCCCAGCGCAGAGCCGAAAAGGCGCAGGGTAGACCCACTGCTGCCGCGCCCCCCATCCCCCGACACACGCAGGCAAAGAACTCAGCCGTCGATGAAATTGAATTTATCGACAACAAGTGATCGGAAACGGGTCTCGAAGACAGGAAGAACGCGGCACGATGGCTCCACTCGTGGAAGCACCAATTCTCGCTCACGAGATGAAGAAAGTCGGGCCGTAAGAGCAAGGGGGGACAAGGTGCTCGGCTTTTCCGTCGTCGATTTAACTTGCCCTCCGAAGTCTCGCTATAGCATGACTTGGGAAGAGATTCAGAAGACTTTATCGAGTGTCGATAAGGTGAATGCAGCGGCCATTAGACTGGGGGAAGGACTGGCAGCTGGCCTGACATAGGTCATGCCATCAAAATTTCCAGCCTTCGAAATTCGAATGTTGGATACGGCAATAACTTCATCGCGATCTGCATGCATTATTATGCAGGATTGGGCTCAACATGCGCTGGAAATGAGGAGTGAAAAGGAATCGATAATGCAAATATGTAGTTCTCTACTGTTGATAATTGTACTGAGATGGGTGTCTCAAGGCCACTGGATAGGTTTTGTGGGTGGCATTGAAACGTGATTCAATCCAGTTCTATCATTACAGACATCGTTAGAATCTGTTGAAATCTGATCTCAATTTCGGGATACGAGAAAAAAGAGAGAGATGAGTCACGTGCACAGCCTTACGACACTCTGAAGTGGGTGATGCTTGATCCACATCCTGCTTTTCGACTTTCTCTATACAAGTCGAAGCGGACGACAATTTGCGCACTCAAAAGTGCAAACCACAACTCCAATAAGGGAGGAAAGGGAATTTTATATTTAAACTCCTTTTCTCTTCTTTTATTTTCCTTTATTTTCTTTCCTCTTTCACCCTTTCTTTCACCCCGGCTTGCGATTCTGCAGGCCCAATAGCAACACTGTCGGTCCAAGGGCAGTTTGGACGCCCTAATACATCGACGGGTAGCTCAAATAAACTCTTCCGAAGAGACTTTATCTTTCTTCTCATGAGTCTTTCTTTCGGTGGTCTAGGCATTATGTCTCTCAGACAGCCTTTCCACGACGCAGCTCAAGTTATCCTAGAAAAGGGCGATTTCAGATCTATGGTCTGTCTCCTCGTTTTCTGTATCGTTTTTCTTGTCTTGGGTACGTTTTATCTTCTTGGAATAGCAATATTTGCATCCTGATTAGGACCTTTTGTGCTCAGCATATCTCACAAACCCCTCCGAGAACTCTTTTCGTGCATATCTTACCGAACTATCCTTCCGCCAGCATCTCAGTCGGTTGGATGACGGTATTGACGACGATCATACGTCTCATACACCCACCATCGATTCTTTCAGACTCGGCAGCTCGTCTGCACGCACCACCCTCCCTTTCGAGAACAGGTCTCCTTTTCACTTTGCCAACCGCGCCTCCGTCTCTCTCAGGACACCCAAACATGCGTTCCACAGCTTTGGTATCTTTACCATCGCTGCCATCGTCCCCAATACCAAGGAACTACGTAGACCAGAACACCGCCCAGACAGTGACAATATGATGATCACTGATCATTGGTTCATTGGTGCCTTTGGAAAGTGGTGGCGCGGAGGCATCCTCGAAACCTGGTACCAGGATGTTATTGCTCGCGCCAATGACGAGGAAAGCTGGAGCTCGGGCATACTCGGTATGAAAACATTGGATAGAATAAGTGAATACAACGGTACGTCCTCATGAAGTCTGCGGTATATCAACTGGTCATTGAATTCAGCTCGCCGACTTCAGCGCTCCCTGGATTGCCTTATTCCATGAAGAGTTTACCCCCTCACCAGCTTTCGAGGGGCTCTCCCCCGCGTTTGAGGAACCGCGATAGATCATTCCAGCGCTCGGGACGTAGCTCAACTCCCCCTCCTCTTCCCAAGTCAGCTTCGTTGCCTTTACACGCAGCAAGAACTACCAGCGGACACGTCGAGCGTGCCAACAGTCAATCCAGTGTTTCGGCACCGCCACCTCTTGTTGACGCGGCTGTTTCTACTACACCCATTCTTCCGCCGGCGCCAACTCTCTTTGATCAGTCACCTCACGTCATCGAGCTACTCAAACAGATTACAGCGTCCAACTCAGCAGTCAAGGAACTCCGCGCCCAGCTCACCGACTGTCAATCTTCCGCTTCCTTGTCCCATGCTACGCTGCAGAGTGAACTCGATGTACATCGCGAACGGAAACGTGGAGAAGATTCGTCTACAAGAGAACTCAAAGCAAAGACAAAGACACTTGATGATTCCAAACGTCGAGCAGAGGGACACAATAGGGACACAGAGAAACGATTGAGAACTGCTCAAACTATTCGTGACGATGCTGCACAACGCATCGAATACCTCGACCGCGAAATCGAACTGCTTCAAAACCGTCTCCGGGATGACAAGACCACAGTCAGTCGGATGCAGAGCACTGTTTCGGAAGAGGAGCGAGAGCTCAAACGCGACTTGGAACGCAAACGCAAAGAGATCAAAGTGGCTGAAGACGTTGTCTCTGCTTTGACTGTTCGCGCTAAAGATCTTGAAGAGAAGCTTACGGCTGACAAGGAGCGATTGCGCCTCTTACGGGAAGACGCCGAGAATCGTAAACAGCGTGCTCTTCAGATCGCTGCTGCTACTCACATTCCAGATAACTCTTGGTCACCAGTATCTGTTCATGCTGATACTGCATCGAATAGCATTTCCAACACGTCTTCCGATCTTGTCGACCCACCAGAGTCTTATACTAACGAATCTGTTCCTTCAACACCCCCTGCAGAGTGTCGCACAGCTAAACCTGCGAAGTTGTCCTTGGGCAATCTCTCGAACTTCAACACCACCGCTACAAATGCTCTTCCCATTCTTCAGCGCAACGGCTTCCCTGTATTTGAAGACAGCAGTCATCCCACCCAACGATCGTTAGGCAATTTCGCACCGTTCTCTGACGTACCTACTACACCCTCTCCTGGTGTTGCAATATCACCTACGGGGGCCGGCCTAATTCCCACTNGGTTGATAACATCGTTAGACACCAACGACACTATGTCGATGTCGTTCCGGTCCGAGAGCGACGTCCGAATGGACCGCGACTGGAGGAAGCAGAACTCTGGCAGTGATCCTTCCTTCCTACCCCCCAGTCCTCGCGATCGCAGCCCTGGATATGTGCCTGTAGTCACATCCTCCCCTGTGTCGTTGCATGGCCCCTCTGCTGCAAGTGACTCTGATCACGACCCATTTGAAGTCCGCTTGCTGTCGACGCAAGAACGGGAACGTGATCACTTCCTGTTCGCGTCAGACAGCCGGTTGGATCTGCAGAGAATTTCCGGTGCCCCTCACCGTCACAATTCCGATCCTCACACTTGCTCTGTTATCGGAACCGTTTCCGACGAGCTGGTAGATTCACTCCCTTACTTGACAGACAAATCTAGCACGCATCGCCATTGGTATTCTTTCGGCCATGGGTCCGAGAAGCCAAAGAAAGGGCTCAACCCAGATGCCAAGGCGTTCAGCTTTGGTCGAAAGCCCCCAGTGAAGTTGGGCATCGGAAGCTTTGACGCACTCAATCCCAATGGCCTCGTTTCGGGCATGATCCCCTCCGCGGCCGCTGACAGCAGTTCCTTGCTCCGCGCTTTTGCTCCCTCGCCGGCAGAGCGAGAGGCACTCCAGCGCGCGTTGGGTGGTTCTACTAACACCAGCCTCGAGCGCCTTCCGAGCCTTAGCGATGTGGGGAGCATACCTCCCTCTCCCCCTCAAGCGCACGTTCAGCCCTCGTCAAGTAGAGGAATCCCTTCCTGGCTCCAAACTCTCCCTCGACTCCGCAAGCCCAATTTCAGCCCGTGGGAGGATGATGAGCNCAATGGTGTGCAGCAGATAATAGGTAGGGATGGCTCACAATAGGGAAGAGAAACGGTAAATTGTGTGTGACAAGGTTATGACAAATGGGATACCAAATTCTCTCATTGTGTGCAGTAGTGATATAGAAGCTTGTGTGCAAGAGAGATACAACTTATTAACGAGTATTCATGTGTGTAACAAAGTTGATGATAAACCAAGGCGTGGGAGGGATACCTCCCTCTTGCAAGTATATAATAATGTATTTCCTGGCCTCTTTAGTAATGTCAGATCTCTCTCTCGTCATCTAAGATTAGCCAGAAGGCAGGATAAGAAGGTCTCGAAATCTTACACAGAACGAGATACGGGAACAGGCGGGCGACATTTCGTTATAATCCAAGCCAACGGGAAGCTGTCGTTCAATCAAAATTCTGTCTCTCGGGAAATTATTGCCTAAAAAAGACTAAAAGACTCCGAAAGGAATATTATAATTGATGAGGTATTCTGTGTATCTCTTGTAATCTGCGCGTTTCGTCATGTCTTTCATACCAGAGGTTCGTAAAACAAATAATGGAGAAAGTACTAGAGTGCTAGAGGGGAAAAACTAGAGGCGCGAGGCAAAGCTGGGGTGACAAATGAAAACTAGACGCCACGAAGGGGTTTGGTAGTACTCGATACAGCGATGGGGGAAAAAGAGGAAGGAAAAGCCAGCCCAAATGGAACGCTCAGAGTCGGTAAATTAAGGGTATGGTACGCCTAAAAGAGTGAATGGGAACGTCTATCTGGGATGGTGGGGGTTGCCTGCGCGCACAAAAGTACTCCGAACATCGAGAAACAAGGAGCGGAAACAGCAGATGAAGCGACAGCGAGAATGTCTGTGTGAAAAGTGTGTATATGTGCGTGTGGAGAGTGGAAGATGCTTGCGGGGTATAATAGAGGGTGGGTGGTAGGACCGAGACCAAGGGGACCACAGAAAGAACCGACGACGAGAAACATTGGAAACAACGAAGGATGTGCAAACTACCGAGCGCCATCTAGGACGCCTCTGATGTCATCAACAGCAGCCAAATCGGCAAGGAAAGGGACGAGGTCAGTCAACTCGGTATCATGAGGATCATTGAACCACGAAGAGACTGGCACAGCATTGTTGGGGTGGAAAATGTACGAGGCAGGGGAGTTATCGAGGATGATGGTATCGCCGATAGGCCGTCCCAGCTGCGAAAGGTCCTGTGCAATAGGTGTTTAGTCAAGGGAAACACAACGGATAAGATGTTCAGCCAACCTTCACGTAATTGCCTCTGTGATTGTAGCAGCTTTCTCGGAAAAGCCGGTGCGACACGACTTGGTGGATATCAAGTTTGTCGAGCACAGGGTCCGCGTACTGAACACGAGGTTAGAAGGAGATGTCATTGAAAAAAATGGGGGTCGCACCTTGCTCAAGCTTGCAGTGAAAACAACAATCTCATAGATCTCACCCATCTTCTTGAGGAAATTGTCTACACCTGGACGCTTGATGACGTAGACATTATGCCAGTGGTATTCGATTTCGACCGGCACCACATAATCTGCTTGTGCAATAGACTAGGAAAAAATAATGTCGGAAACACAACCAGACACAAAACAGATGGAGACACACCTTGAAACTGGAGTGAACCAAAGTTTCATCCAAATCAAGTACTAAGCATTTCCTGCCCGCGTGGTGGGGAGCGATCGGGGGCAACAGGGGTTTTGGAAGTCCATCCTGAAGAAGACTGAGTTTGTATGTAGGCGGAAAAAGAACAAAAGAAAAAAACTTACGGGGCCAATAGGAATACCAGCACCCCCATTCATAATAAGGCGCTCCTCCTCATCCTCGGCATCCTCCAATGCATGTACATCATCTAAATCTTCGTCTTCTGTGAAGCTAGTACCATCCGAGTCCTCACCCTCGGTGTTGGGCACGTTGGAATGTCTCCGCGGTGTGCCGTTTATGGAGCCCCCGGTGGCACCTGGTGGAACTACTGCACCTGAAGTGACCCCTTCCGTCTCTGACTGGGGAAGAAGCTGAGATGTAGTTGGTGTAGGGGGCAGTATGACATCTGCATCTGAGGACGCAGCTGGGATAGCAATTGGTGCTAACAAAGGAGCCGCATCGTCTGCAGATGCCACTTTCTCGGTCTGATTTTGAGGCTGCGAAGAAGGCGAAGGCTCTTGAGGTTGTTCTGGAGCCTTTGCTGGCTGTTTTGCGGCCGCTTTCTCGTCGGCAGGYGGGGCGGCAGGGGCTGGGTCTGAACGTGGAACGGGTTGGTCGATGTCGACTGGCTGAGAGTCTGGGGACGGTGGAATGCATGGGACTAGTTTTCTGAGAAATCTAGATATGAGAGAGTGCTTGTGTGCGCCCGACTTGGAGGAAACATGTTTTCCATTTCCATTGGCAGCTNGGGGAACATCTGCTTGTTCTGCAGTCTCCTTTCTGGGCGATGAGCTGCTGTGTGGGTGACTGCTGGTCAAAGTATTGGATGCTGAGCCATTCTCTGGGTTTTCTGCTTTTTCGCCGTCCTTTGCTGCGGGTAAAGTGACATTTTCCTGCTCGCTATCGTCGGTGACGGTCGCGGTCACGGGTTTGTCTGTCGTAGGCTTGTCGGCGGGAACATTAGAGGGTTCTGTGACTTTATCGTTCACTCCTACTGCGGCTGATGTTGGGGGTTGGCCGTCTGAGGCGGTCGCAGGCGCGGCCATGAACACGGTTGAGGGCAAGGAAAGGTTTTTGGTCAAAGCGCCTATTCAAACCGACTTGTCCTTCCACCTTCTCACACTCACACGCTTTTGATCAACAACACCAAACATTCATCACATCCTTCTCTCGTACATAATCTAATCTAATACGGCGTATTTCTGCAGATGCTCGGGTATAGCGTTCAGTAATCCTTTCGACTCTAGCCATGATTTTGAGAATATCCGGCTTTGATATCTGTATGCACCATCACACAGAATCGTGACCACCTTCGAGCCTAGAAAGGTGGAAAGGAACTGTTTAGCGAACAATCCGTATATGATATACCCATTTTCTTTACGTACCTTTTCCAAGCTTCGTCGCTAGCTCAACAGCGGCCACCACATTCAAAGCAGAGCTCGCTCCGAGATAGAGTCCCTCCGAATCCAAAAGTTCATACAACATAACGATGGATTTCTCATCAGGTATTGTGAACGCGCCGGAGATCTCATTCACAAATGTACCCAAGTTGTTGGTGATACGACCCTGACCAATACCTGAAATGATGAAATACACAATGAATATCCGGCTCACAGAGATGCAAAGGAGAGATGAAATCCGACCTTCTGTTATGGAGCCGCCACTTCGTTCCGTCAATCTACCTCCGCTATTGATGTAGCTCGTCAACACACTCCCTGGAGGGTCAGCTAACCAAATCTGAGTCTTTCCCCCACTCTTCTCTTTAAGATATTTCCCAACCCCGGCGAGGGTTCCTCCAGTTCCAGTTGCACAAATGAACCCATCCAACTCGCCTCCAGTCTGCTCCCAAATCTCAGGCCCAGTAGAAATATAGTGAGCCCCAGCGTTCGCAGTATTATCAAACTGGTCTGTCCAAATGCCGTTTGTTAGATCTTTGGCATAGTCACGAGCTTGGTGGTTATAGTTCGCGGGGTTCTCGTACGCCACGGCAGGTACAGGGCGAACATCTGCACCCAACATTCGTAGGAGGTCAATCTTTTCTTGACTCTACAAAGACAGTCGTTCCATCAGTTCCAGCACGATGGCTCCGTTGGCGTCCTCAGCCTACCTGAGTATCCGGCATGTAAATTACACACTTGTATCCCCGTGCTCTGCAAACGTGGGCAAGTCCAATGCCAGTATTTCCCGCAGTACCCTCGACAACGGTTCCTCCAGGTTTCAATCTTCGGTAAGGTATAAGAAGATATGAGGAATGGAAAGGGAGCTTGCTGACTTACCTCCCGGACTCCTCTGCAGCTCTCACAACACCCAAAGCAGCACGATCCTTCACACTCCCTCCAGGATTCTGAAACTCTGCTTTTCCATAGATATGTGAGCCAGTCCTTTCAGAGAGTCCTTTCAAGTAGATCTACACTCGATAGACATAAGCGCTGCACAAAATAGGCTGGAGGTAATGCATTTCAACGCACGAGAGGAGTGTTTCCAATGGCACCAGTGAAGCCATCAACGGACCTCGAAGTGAACGTCCTTTTCGTCTGTCTTAAAGACGCGTTCAACACCGAAGAAAACATCGGAAATGGTCAAGAACAAGATGGGAGTAAGAAGAGAAGGGGAATGGAACAACTAGAATCATAAGTCATGGCGAAGTACCGTCCGTCGTGAGCAACAAGCACGACATCGTCGGTCATCATGTTACTCTCGACCCCACGTTACTAAGCTCATACTTCCAATTCCGAATTCACCTTTCTACCACCGAAAACGGGTGGGATATTCGTACGACCTCACGCACGTCCAAGCAAATGTTTCATCCATTAAATTGTGTGTAGGAAAAACCAAAGGAGGCGCCGGAAATGCAATAAAAAGCAATAGAATGNAAAAAAAAATCGAAAGGCGCGAAGAANGGAGGAAGAAAAGAAAGGATGAAAGAGTCGGTAAAGGGGAACAAGAGATATATAAAAACACAAACGCTCTGGGAATAGCCCGACAGGCAAATTAAGAGGAACGGTATGGAGAGGCATCATGACAGAAAAATAATTTGGACAACACGGCGGAAAAGGTGATATGTGTGTGACAAAGTTGTCCGTTCATACGTTTCGTGCAAAGGCCATAATGTGTGAGCGACTCTTGTGTTGTGGGGCGAGTGAATAACAGCAGGTGAGAGCCGGACAAGGGTATCAAAATGATCGAGGGATAGTAGTGGAAGGAGACTCTAGCCGGGCTGCTCCCCACTGTGCAATAATGAAAAGAGAAGCTCAGGTTGTATAATACACATCGTCGTCGTCTGGGGAGACGGGGTGGGCATCTACGGCTGGCGTTTCTTGACGTTTTGCGAGAGCCATTGCAGACCCTCGAACAAGCCTTCTCCTGTCGTGGCGCAACTATGGACAAGGTCAATGACCATCCTGGTGTACCAGATCTCAAACTTTGCTCACCTTGGGTGCACATACCATGACCGGTCACGCATTCTGTGCAACCCCAACTTTTCCGTGACTTCAGCCGGCGACATGGCTAAACAACCAAAACCGTGAGAAGGATACAGTAGGTAAGGAAAGTGATCACACTGACCGCCCGGAAGATCCTGTTTGTTCGCAAACACAAGCAAGAGACAGTCTTTCATTTCTCTGTCACTCAATATACGATGGAGCTCCTGCTTTGCCTCGTCAATTCTTTCCCGATCCTGACTGTCGACGACGAACACGAGGCCTTGTGTGCCGGTGTAGTAATGCCTCCAGAGGGGCCTGATCTTATCCTGTCCTCCAACATCCCACACGTTAAATTTGACGTTTTTGTAAGTCACAGTCTCGACGTTGAAACCGACTTCAGAGAAGATAAGGCAGATACAAAGTCAGTTGGAAACGAGCAAACGATGTCCGGTACACGTACCTGTTGGGATAGTCGTCACAGATTGGTTCAATTTGAGCTTGTAGAGAATGGCTTATGAAACGGCGATAATGTCAACAAGACGAGACTCAACAAGGCCATGAAGCTGAGAACGTACTAGTCTTTCCCGCTGCATCGAGCCCCAACATCAAGAGCCTCATCTCCTTGTTCCCGAAAATCTTCCCTATAAATGCCAAAAGGCATATCATCAGCACGTTGGCTGGTGAACGAGAGCTACGAGTTACACGCACCCAACGCCTTTGAAAGATTTGCACCCATATTCGCGGCTTGGTGTGAGTTTATGGATGTGTAGAAAGCGTGAAAGTGGTAAAGAACGACGATGGGGTCCGGCACGTAGCAAGGACGAGGGGGCGTTAGGTAAAGTGAGGAGGGAAAACGAAAGAGCGCAAAGGATGGGTTCCTGTCACGCCAGTCACTGTCGTCACAAGTCAACGGAACCCGAGTCGGCTATCCCCTTCACGGCTATTCCCCGAGGAAATTCGGTGATATGGTGCATGGTGAATTCCGTTCAAATGCGTGTCAAGTACAGAGTGAAAGTTATACTGAAGTAACTAAAACTATCATATATAAAATGGATGAATGGTAGATAGAACCCAAGAAAGACGTAGGATAGACAAAAGGAAGGAGATGACTATGAGCGTGCCTTCATTTGACTCTGGGTGAACACTTTCAACCAGCCATCCCCCATGTCCTGTTTCAAGGCTTCAATCCTTCGTCGGAATGCTTCGGCGTCATCCTTCAACTCATCACCCTCTCGTCTTTGATTATCCTCCTCGGTTCCGTTCATAGAAAGATGCAGATACTCGTACCCGCCGTGCTCCCGTCTTGCTGGACAACGTATGGGATTCCCGTGTTCTGCGAAGAGACGCAGAAGACATCAAGGGTGACTCGGCTCGTGGAGGGGAGTTGGTTAGATCCACCGTCGGTGTCGAACTAGCGATAAACTCTGTTTGATAACGGCTATGTCTCGAACGCCGATTCGCTGGCCGTGGGGGAGTGGGAGGCAACATTTCAGATGAAGGTGTGGTAGCAACTTCTGTGGAAGGTGTAGCTCCCTCCTCAAGAAGCGCACTGAATTGACGCCATTGAGCTCCTGGAGTAGCCCCTAATGGGCTGGCATCTCTGGGCTTCTTGGCTTTGCCTTTAGTCTTGTTGATACCTTCTGAGCGCACACGCCGGTGATGAGTCTTTGGGGCACTTCGGGTGCTCCCATCGCTGCTATGACCTCCATCGAGGTCAACGATCCGTTTCACTTTCTTCTTGGGTTTCTTGGTCACAGGGACAAGCATCGGAGAAGCGTTGGACGATGGAGCCGGCGAGTTACTGAGATGTTCATCAGTAGTACCGGACTCGATAGTAGGTACTAAGTTGGGCGATGCTAGGGCATGGGGATGTCCGACGGGAACAACAGGCGGCGAGGGCGCAACAGACACTGGCCGCGAAACCACTTCAGTGGACGCATCGGTCGTAAGGTTTCTCTTTTCGTAGAATCCTGGAGGACTCCCATCCAACTTGATCACTTTCCCCTCCTTCCAAAAGAAATCAAAGCATACTATGCGATAGTCCTCTTCTAGTTCACAAAGGGGATTTCCTTCGATGAATACCTCCGCGATGTTTGGGAGTGTTGCCAGGCGACCGACTTCAGCAGACTCTTCGATATAGTTCCCTCTGAGATCCACCCGCTCGAGGCCATGCAGACGTTCGAGGCCGCAGATAGATTCAAGCCGATTGTGAGCGAGAGACAACGTGAGGATTTGGCCAAGATTAAGGTAGATCCCGAGGACAGAGTCAATCATGTTATCGGATAGGTTGAGGGATACAAGGTTGTGGAGAGTCCCCAGACCAGAGGGCACGGAAACGAGAAGATTAGATGAGAGGTCTAAATGCGTTAAGGAGAGCAGATGGGGCAGGATTTCTGATGGTATGAATGTAAGGGAATTGTCAGCAAGACATAGATGCTTGAGGGATGCCCATTTGCGATGGGAGAGTTCAACGGGTAATGCCTCTGTGGAAGGAGGTTCCAGGCGGGGTTCTGGAGGTTCCTCTGTCAAGGGAGACTCCTCTACATCCTCTGGTACAGAATCTGGGAGCATGGTGGAGTAAAATGAAGTGCGCCGAGACGGGCCACGCGGAATGCGTCTGCGGTGTGTTCTGCTCATGTTACCGTCTCTGTAGGCCTGGTCATCGAGAACGGCACCAATGAATATATCCGAAACATCCTCCAACCCACTTCTCTTGATAGTTAGGCTTCGCAAGCCTTCTGCCAGCCTATCCCAGCCTAGAAGAACCCTAGGGTCGATGTCTAGGCACTCCAATGTCATAACGTTCTTGAATGAATCGAGAGGTATGGCATTCTCGTTCGGTGGCTCGTTGGCGAGTTCTGAAATGAGCTTCTTCCCAGGTGCACGGATAGTCAGGGCTGGAAGAATAGTAAATGAGCTATAGATATATTTGAGCTCTGCATCAAGAGTGGGTGGATCCGGTCGTCCCCACCAACCCGAACCAATCGAGAGACTTGAAACGACGGAAAGCGACGAGCGTATTGAGGCCAATGATAGTGTATCTGAGTTGTCCCTTTCTGGTATAAAGTTTATGTAACTCATTGGTCTTGAGGGACTGTCCACCTTGACATCCAAGCTACCCACTGGCAGACTAACAGCTTCCATCCGCATGAGCAGGTAGAAAAGGTGGTAGGTGTCTGTAGAAAATGTCATCGGCTTTACTGGGGCAGAATTCGGGTCGAAGCTGAGCCAGGAAAAGGGATTAAGTATTGATAGTGCGTCTGGGGTAGGGGCCGTCTGCCTGCGTCTCCTAATGAGTGCATGCTGGGCAAGATTCCGTTCGTTTGTACGAATAAATTGGGAAACACGACGAATATATTCGTCCCCAGCTTCGGTCTCCATAAGTGCTACAGAAGAAAACATTTACATTTCATGCGGATTCATGCCATCAATTAGAGAATTGGACTGACCGATCGAGGAGCGAAGCAGAGATGATGCATATCACGTGTGCTTTCCAATTACGCGTCAAGGGCCAAGACGAGTGACATGTAGATTGTCACACTCCTCCATCTCCTTCCACCACCATCCACCATGAAGCTCACTATAAAGACGACCCAGCAGAAGGTCTTTCAGGTACCCATCATCTATACGGATCCCTAGGAGGTCGTGTTAATCTCCCCTCAAGGTCGATGTCGAACCGTCAGAAACGATCGCCGACCTGAAGACCAAGATTGAGGCATCGCAAGGTGCTGCTGTAGCTTCTCAGAAACTCATTTATTCAGGTATGTAATCGCTTTATTGTATGTATAAACTCTCATTTTGTCCTTTTAGGCAAGATCCTTGCAGACGACAAGACTATCGAATCATTCGGATTTAAAGAAAAAGACTTTTTGGTGTTAATGGTTTCAAAGGTATTCATCTTTTCTCCTCTCTTTGCTCTCAGTTGATGACGGAATGTANCCAAAGCCCAAACCGTCTGTACCTGCTCCTTCCGCCACAACGTCAACTGCTCCAACCCCTAGTGAACCGGCTCCTGCAACTTCCGCCCCTGCTCCTGCCACAATTGTTTCTGTTCCTGCAGCAGCTCCTGCACCAACGGAATCTGCTCCTACTGAAGCACGCGCATTTGGGGATACTAGCTCGTTCTTGTCGGGAAATGTCCTTCAATCCACTATCCAGAATATGGTTGAGATGGGATTCCCAAGAGAGGAAGTCCTTCGCGCCCTCCGTGCCAGTTATAACAACCCTGATCGTGCTGTCGAGTATCTCATGACTGTACGTTGTTGATTTCATTTATGCGTCTCCCTTCACTGAGTTGATCTTCGTCGATATTACTAGGGTATCCCTGACCATCTGCAAGCCGAAGCTGCTGGAACGGCTGCCCCACAAGCTGCACCCGTCGGTAATCCTGCTGCTGCTGTACCAGTCCCCGCTGTTCAACCTGCTCCTGTATCCAATGCTCCCCAAAATCTGTTCCAGCTTGCTCAACAACAACAGCAAAGTGGCGGAGGGGGCGCGGCTGCCATTCCTCGCGGGGGAATGCCAACTGGTGGTTCTGGCATCGACCTAGCTGCCCTCCAGAACAACCCGCAACTCGCACAACTTCGGGAAGCAGTGCAACAGAATCCTGCTCTTCTTCAGCCCATTATCCAGCAACTGGCCGCTGCTAACCCAGGACTTGCGGGAGCACTATCCCAAAATCCAGAGTTGTTGATGCAATTCCTGGCTGGTGGAGACGATGGCGAAGATGACGGTGAAGGACACTTACCCCCTGGGGCCCAAGTCATCCACATCACAGAGGAGGAACAAGCAGCGATCACAAGAGTGAGTGTCTATATTGCTATTGCAGAATTTTAACTAACTTATAAATGAACTACAGTTGGAGGGGCTCGGTTTCCCTAGGCAAGCCGTTATAGAAGCCTACTTTGCGTGCGATAAGAATGAGGAGCTGGCAGCCAACTATCTATTTGAGAGTGGGTTCGAGGAGTAAATGAAACGTCTGTGTTTTTACCTGTAAATATGTGAGTACTTTCAGGGATAGTATGTACTTAATTATAATTCTACAAACGATGTGAACGTATGTTGAAGTGAGGTGGCGTGTGCTACCGTACAAGCAAGGAGCAAGCAGAGTTTTTCAGAACCTTGTAGATCAAGTATCACCCGCTATCTTGTTCTGCTACAACACATCGCTACGGTCAAATACTGGGCTATTCCCTACAGCCATTCCCCAAATGTAAATGTTTGTTGTGTCTTGAAGACGTCTGTAGTTGGACTGTGGTGGGGCCAATTTGACGATTTGTGTTGATTGATAGCCTAATAACCCTTTCTTGGACTCGAACTTCAACCAGGCTCTCAACATGATGGGCCCCAGAGTCATGGTTGGCAGTAGCTTTGGATCCTCTTCATCTCTGGCAGACCATGATCGCCGTAGGGCTTCAACGGCTGCCCCGCTCTCTCTCAAAGTTCCCAACAGTGTTACACCCAAACCCCATCCTCTGGCTACCCCAACCTACAAGTTTGACAAAAGCGGATCTTTTGCTCGAAGGATTGACAAGACCGTTGTTAGACAATCATTCCGGAACCTTGTAGACTTCTTCAAGAAAGGCGGCGCGAAGCTGAAAGTGGACCTTCGCAGGTCCTCGACGAATAATCCACAACTAGCCGAGAAAGATGCTATCGTTTACGCCCACGCCGAACTTGAAACGAATTCAGATGCTCTACCAATCAAAATGGGTACCCTGCTCTATCTTTCGCGTCCTGACTCCTCTTTGAGCTCGCCCATTCTACCCGTCTGGATACAATGCGAAGTTTCCTTGCGTCCAAACAAGATCATAATATCCTGGCTCTCTACTGGCGGAAATCCCGATGAAGAAGCTCTGGCCTTAAAGCATTGCATAGATGTTCGATCTTTAGCTATCCATGACCTCGAACCTGACGAAAGGGCACTACTTCCCCAGTATGGGCAAGACTGCGAGCTGAGGCTTTTCGAGGTGGTTATCCAAAACCGTGGCCGGGAGCTTTTCGCGGCGAGCTCTGTACGTGATCGTGCAGACTGGGTCAGTGCTCTTTGGTAAATACGCCGTCCTACCATTCACCTTCAATTAATTAAACTCACGATCGTTGGCAGGGAAGCAGTTCTGCCGACACAAACATTGAGGAAGGACCCCATGGATAACGGCCCTCTATATTCCCTGTCGGATGCACCATCCCCGCAGGGCCAGGACGATCCTTTACCGATGCCGCCATATGCCTCTCCAGAGAGATCTTTACCTTCGACGCCAAAAGAATCTTCACACCAAGACATAGACGAGACTCCACTCGCGCCTTCAGATACTGGTGAATACTTCCTGCAGGACTCGCCTTCCCTTCCGGCCATTCCTGCTGTTCCCCGTGCGCGAAGTAGATCTGTCGAAAATCTCAATCAGCGATTCATGGTCAAACAACGACTTTCCCAATTCGAGCCAGATACATTCGAAACTTCTCCTATCTCTAAGCATCCCTCAACACTCACTACTCCTCGCGACACATACAATGAACTCCCTAAACCTCCGGATCGACCCAGGGCTCCTCCTCCTCTCCCTAGCAAATCAGAGCTCCATATAACGCCTACTGAACTGGAAAACGCGATTGTTGACTCTTACGTTGAACAAAGGCCAACGAGCCCTCCTCTTCCTCCTCTTCATCAGGACACCACCAACCTGGACATCGCTGCTATCACTGAGATTCTTAGAGATCATGGCACTAAGCAGTTCGACCAATCCACCAACATAGGAGATCAATTACTCGTCCTCCAGGACGACCTACAGAATATCAGAACACATCTGGATCATCCTACTCTGGGCGATTTACAACCTATGACTTCGAGAATCGACACGGCGACACAGGAGACTCGGCTGGCCGTTTTGTCGATGTACAACAAATTACAAGAGATATCTGAAAGCCTTCTCAAAAATCAAACCACTGGTCCGCCAGACACCTCGAATCTCCCGGTTTTGGACGGCATACAAAATCTTTTGAACATGCATCTGCCTTCCATTGCTACAAAGATCGAAGACTTACACCAGCGGGATGCAGTGTCCACTTTGAGGAACGTAGGACCAACTGAAACTACATCGACTCCTTCGGCTCATGACTTGGATAACCTGGAAATCCGCATCAAAGCGCTCTTAGATGCTGTCTCTCCCGTTGCTCAGGTATACCATCGTGTTTTAATGATTGGTATGTATGTTACTGAGCAAACTCGTAGCTCTCCGAGATCATTTCCCTAATCAATGATGAGAAAAAGAGTCAAGAGAGCCTAGCAAAGGAGCAGGCCGATAGTCATCGATATTTCCAGGAGCTGAACGGTGTAAGTCTGTCTCTTCATCCTTCATACGACTTTGTACATTTAATCCATCCCAGTGGCTAGAGACCTTTGTGAAAGACGGCACGAGCCAGATCCAAGGCATTTCGGCCGCGTTGTATGCGATTTGCAACGATTTGGGTTGCGGTGCGCAGGAATCTACTCCGCAGATGGGTCTCTCTGCTCTTGTTCGCCAACTAGTACAGGACGTAAGGGCTGAGCAGGGGCGCAATGCGGAGATGCAGAAGGCCATAGAACGTCTCTCAAACTCTCTCCACGACGGGGGTTTAGGTCAGCCCGTTCGTTGCTTCCTCGCTCAAAACTTCTGATTAACCTCGTACAGGTCCTCAATATTTTGGTGCGGTACTCGAGCGTCAGAGATTAGAGCACGAACATCTCATGAGAGCACTTGCTGGAGGTTCGTTGTCGCATGAGTTCTCAAAGAACGGCCTAAACTGAACGGAACGATACAGAGTTGGCAAAGGAAATTCAGGGGGAGAGACTCAGCTTCGTCGATGCTATGAAAGAGGCGACCGTCATTCACATCCAAGGTCTTCTGATTCCCTTTTTCTTCGTCTGTAAACTGTCATTAACTGTCCTCGACTTAGGTCACGTTGAAGAGTTCAAGAAGGAGCTCAAGAATGTTGTGAACAATATGACCAAGGAGGTTTCCCGGCTGTCCCAGGACAAACAAAGGCTGGAGAATGAAATTGCAGAACTGTTCGCATTTTACTCCAAGCAGAAGAAGAACCCGACTGTACGTGGTTTTAAACATTTCCGTTTTGAAGGGATGATGAACGGTTTTCCACCATCTCAGTCTATCGTTCCCGGTATGATTATTCCAGCGCAACAACAGTATGATTCATATGGTTACGGGAACCCACATCCATCTACTCAACATGCCCATCCGCCATACTGAGACTTAACTCGAAGTACAGATTCCTTGTTGCATGCTCTCCACTTTACACCCTATACTACCTTCACTCCGATTGCCAAATCTAGATTTTGTATCATGTGCGGGAGTGATGTACCGAGCGGTGGCAGCAATCCGAAAGTTCACAGGGACAACTGTATGTCTAGGGGATAGATACATCAGAACAATCCTGAGACGACGTTCAGATTGACATACTGGTAGCAAGTTTGCACTTCCGATCCATCCATCACTAGTATGTCGCCCTGCCTAGAGTGAGTCGTATGTATCATGGCAGCGACAACATGAATAATTACATGGCGCAAAACTATGGACAAGTGGACAGCCGGTTCAGCTTTGCTACGACGAAAATGGATCAANGCTGGGGAGCCTAGGGAAAGCCCTGCTACGACTGGTCCCAACCCTACTTCAGCATCGTTATGGTACTAGATTGGAGTTAGCATATAGCAAATGGAAGCAGCCTGATCTTACTGCCATGCTCTGCCTTTCCATGTATGCCGCGCTGACAAAAACATTACTCTTTTGAGTGTGGGAATTACATTGGGGGGCTCACCTCAACACTTCGTTGAAGTTTACGTCGGGGTTACCGAGGACAGCGCGTACACGAGTGTGCAGATATTTGAGGGCATGTTTGACAGCTGAATCGTCGGAAAAAGGGACCGTGTTCTCACTGCCACCTACGTACTGCGAACTAATGATCAAGACGGCCTAGGAGATGATCAAGCCTGCCTATTGCGTACCTGATATGGTTCACCTGCTATCGGAAGGGACTTTATTCAACCTACGAAGAAAAAGAATTCTTAAAAGAGCTTACAATTCTGAGAAAAGTAATTGGTAAGGAGGGAGCCTCTTGCTATGAGTACGGAATGAGAGATATTTTCCAACCAAACGGGACTTCTATCCTTACATTTATGCTAGTGGAAGACAAATTAGAGCACATTTGACCAGACAGGGTGCTACTCACAGCACGCATAGGCCATCTCTTGAATTGCAGTTTACCATTGGCAGCCTGTTCTTGATATTCACGAAATATATCGCCCGCCTCCTTCCTCGCCTTCTCCGAAGCTTGGATGTGAATTATGCGCCCACTAAGATAGAGGGTCAGCACATCTATGCTGCGACAAGGTTAACTATTTCTATTACCGTCGTTCTGGAAGCACAAATATCTGTGAGGTAGAACCCTGCAGTGGATCCCTCAGGACTTGGGACGGTTGCGGAGAGATGGCTTCCGTGAATCCGTGTAAATATGCACTGTACTCAAATGAAGGCCAGACGGAAGTCGCTTACCCGATATTGAAGACACGCGGCTATACGAGAAGGATGCTTTGAAGTGTATCTTCCATACAACGTCCCAATGAACAATCGCATGGTCAACGTTTAGCTCCGCCTAGATGCTCAGTACAGTCAGAAGAGAAACGAAGGGACATGATGCACTCTACTTTGCAGTGAGAACACTCCCATCGTTGCCACTTGAATCTGGTATTGATTATATTCACCGTAGCATGTCGTAGACAGCGAGGTAACTTGCCTAGCTGAGAGTCGGCCACAATCTCTACAGTGCCAGCCTTTTGTAGCTTGCAGACTATGATTTGCTCCAGTGTTTGGTGATTCAGGAAATATGTCTACACCAGGAGGAAGACAGTGATTGATGTTTGCAAGCTGGAGGAACTCATGATTATAGGAAAGCGATTCCATGGGCCTGCTCGCCGCTGTAGACCAGAATTTCGGACACTCTGGATGTAGGCAGCACCACAAACTCAATCCAAATATAGCAGGAGAATACTTTCTGCAATGTAAGCAACGTTCGTAAATCCCAGGATTATACCTATGTTTTTCATACTTCAACTTGGCCATAGATATGTATCACCGATGCATTCCTCACCGAGTAGGGCGCTTCACTTTGACTAATTTGACTAGGTCGACCAGTAAGCAAATGGGACTATAATGAAAACAGGCATTTTACCGGGGAGTTGCTCTCCTGGACCTGAGCTGACAGCACAGGGCAATGTGGAAGCTCTGGTTGTTGCTGCCGCCGACTCAACAGTAGAATTCCACCATGGCGGTCCCTTTTCATAAGCAAGATGAGTGGACGGCTTTCGCCTCGGAAAGTGAATCGAGAAATTAAATTACCTGACCATTACACCACTGAAAAGCGAACTTGTACCGGACAACCTTACCTCGCTCACTGGTTGGATTAGGGACATATTCGGCTGAAAACGAGTCAAGTTCAACACACAATCATAAGGGAGGCTATAAAATAGTACCCCATGCGTGTGTAATGGTATAGAAGCCTAACACGGCGTATGTTACGCCTTTGCTCGCTAGGTCGAAGGGGAATTTTTGATACTTGTCATCTATCAACAATGCAAGAGGATGGCCTGTAGTCCAGTTCCGCAACAATGCACGAATAGAGTGATCTTGAGCAGTTTGGTCGCTTGCGCCTCGCAGTGTAGTCTTGCCCTTGTGGGTATGAAGACTAGCTGCCTTTCCTCCGCTATCACTTGCATCAGTTCCAATGTTTCATATGTAAAAGCAGTACCCATACCCGTGAGATATGATCAATTTCCCACCATGGCAGAATACATCTCGGCTATATGTGGAAACGATCAGCGAAGTCGCACCTGGGTAAGGTCAAAGCACCCCACCTCGAGGCAAATCCTCCTAGCAGATAACCTTGAGCCATACCTTTAGAATGATACACACCCCCATGATAGCACCGAAACCACGGGAATCCCTCACACACCTCCTGGCGAGACTAACCAAGACTTGGTATAAATAACATGGAAAATTATGAAGGCTCAGAACAAACCTTAGCCCATATTGGGGGATAGCAATGTAATGCAGGTTTGCTCAAAAGAGGTGCAGGTAGTGGGAGGCTACTTTCATACTGTTGGCCGGCAGGTAAGGGAAGGAGTTCGTCACTGGCCTCGTCGTCGCTGGAGAATTCCATCGAGCTCAAATCGTCGTCTTCTCTTTCGAGGCCATCCGTGTCGCCTTGGCCCACCCAAGACACAGTAACTGAATTATTGGGCAACCCCTCTGAGAGGGGGGAGTTACATTCTGCCACCTTTCCAGTGTGTGGCACCTGTTCGCGCCCTAACGAAGGAGCTAGCGTTGAAGAGGAGGGAGGTGGTGAATCCATGTGCGAGAAACACCGTTTCTTTTTTGCAGGATTCTCTAGTCCATTCGGCGGAAGAGTGAACTCAGAAGTACATCGTTTTTGACCCCGTCCATTGGAAACTGTAGCGGCGGGGAGCCTCAACTCGGAAGGAGACGCCTCCCTATGGATAGACCCAGAAGTCAAAGAGATAGCTGCAGTTTCGCATTTCGACAACGCAATCGGCTGCACGGTAGCATAAGAGAATACGAACTACAACTTTACGAACAGTGCTTACTTCGAATTTTAAGTCGCAGTTCGCCTCACGTCGGTCCGGCAACTGTTCCAGGCAGGCGAGAGTCATTGAATATCGACGAGCAGAGGGAGTTCAGTAGCTGGAAAGCGTGCTCTTCGTATCAAGAGAGAAAGAAACAAAATGGCATGACGGAAGTCAAGTACATAAGAGTATGTAATCCAAGCTGGCCCGCCGAAATGTGATGGGAACCTAGCTACTAATTTCACCACTGCAAATCACGTAGGTCTGCCAATTCCAAGTCGTTGGATTATAGGGGGACTCTCGAGCGGAAAGATTCATCATTAGACAGGTACTGCTAACAGGACTCTACTTGGATGCCAGAGCATGTTGCAACGACTCATACACCTCTGCCTCGATCTGTGCCTCCAACTTCACTTCCTCCGATCCGTTTCCAGCAGCAACTTTGAGAGCTTCTGCGAGGTTGGCGCGAATTGCCTGTGATTTCGAGTGAGAGATTGGACAAAATGGAAAGGTAACAGCACAACACACCTCAGGCGAGAAATTCTCTAATGGGGCCGCCTCCACAACGTTGATGGTGAGTTTGTTGTTAGGGTGAACGGTAGCAAAACCTCCAGAGACTGATTGAACGACGCATGAGAGGAAATATTATGATAATGAGAGACTAGCACACACCAAACCACTTCTTCGTGACAGAAGAAGATTCGATGACCTCGACAACACCTGGTCGTACGGGCTCGATGGAAGGAACGTGGTTGGCAAGAATACCCATATCACCAGTGGCCGCAGGAATGTTTACTTGCACAACATCGGTGGAAGTGAAGATAGCCTGAAATATACGGAGATGGAAAAGTCAATGATTGGCTCTTTTCGGTGGTTTGGAGCTGGTTGGACAGACCTGGTGAGGGAGGACCAGGGAGAGTTTTATTTTGTCTGCAACCTCCGCGTATCCTCGTCGCGCCAGAGTGATTGTTGACGGTGCCCGGCGGGCTGCAGAGCTAAGGAGTCGGAGGGAAGCCATGATGACCGTTCTATGTGAGTGTGCGTGTATTTACGGAGGCATCGGATCGGGCAAGTCCTTAAACGCCTGCCCTAAAGCGGAATGTACGCCACATTTTGGCACACAAATTTGCAAGTCCAATCTTCTAAGCCCAGGGCGAGATAAAAATACATCAAAACTATGCTTTTTAAATAGTAAAATTCTAGTCGTATGCCATTAGAGCCCAATAGATCCTTTGTCCTGATCCCCTCCAGTATAGTCTGTTGGAAGAAGGTCTGGTGCACGCCTCGCGCCACGTTCACTGGCAATCCAAGTTGAGGAAACGTTCAATAACGGTGAGAAAACGAGGCAACTCACATCTCATCTACGGCGACCATTAGATCATAATTTATCTCCGCTGAAACCACGGAATCATGTTTGTATGCAGGGTGCGACCGAATGAAGTTGCGTATCCATGTTGCTGGAGTTACCAAAGCTCCTGGATTGGCTTTCAGGAGACAATTTCGCCTATAGAACAAGAACACGCTTACCAGTAGATCGGTTCCGCACCAGGTCTAGATAGCTATTTATCTTCTTTAAGTGTTCTGGTTCGACCTCAAGGGTATTCAGATATGCATGTACAAGTCCCAACAAGCCAGGGAATTCTGCACCCTAAATCACTTTCAGCGAGAAGTACTGATATACTGCACAATGGACTAACCTTCCCATTCATAATCTCACACATGGACATTTCTTCATACTCCTCCTCAACCGGCCTATGAGCTGCTCCGTTTGCTGGTGTTGGCAGTGGGGGGAAACAATTCATCATCTTCTTGGTCTTCATTCGAGGAGCACCGTCGATGGGAGAAGTAGCACCTGAACTTGTTGGTGATGAAGAGACACTAGAAGATGGCTCGCTGCCACCATGTAGTACGTCTTTACGGAAGTAGAATGTCCTTCCCAATGCCGCGTTACGCTCTTGTGCACGCGCCATATTCTCGTCTACCTGAATAGTCGCGGGGTTGAGGTCCTATTCACGAAAAAGGTGGAAATCATATCTTACCTTTGATATCGGCAAGTAAAAGTTGAGATTGAAAGCCAGGATAGCTCGCGAAAGCAATACTACAAACACAGCGAATGCCGCATTCTCAAAGTCTGTCATCTGAACCTCCATACTACGGAACTCCACTCTCCATCCAATCGGAGAATTAGGTGGAGGGGGCTTGAATCGTAGGGTTTGCCAGTTAGTGGATTGGATATTCTAAGGATCATGTCTGAGTCTGATACATAGTAGCAATGATATGAGTTGCCACTGACCTCAAAATGATCATTACTAGAAGTGTCATCTTGCTCAATGGTCTCGGAGAACACAACCAAAGGATCGCGAATAAACAAATGAGCAATGTGTTTGGAGAGGAGGGCATCGATGCCATGCTCTTCAAGGCGGTTAAATATGTCTTGGTCGTAAGGAACGTGTGTGTCATTATATTCTGGGCGATTCGTCCAATGGTTGGCAATGTAGAGATCAACGCTGTCATAGCGTGACTTTGGAATAACATAACGGTCGTTCTTCAATGGCTGCAAACACGCAAGTTATATGAATTGTTGTCAAAGTAAGCAAGGCTGGATCAAACCTTAAGGCCCCTTTCTTCCTCCGTCCTGTCATCTACACTCCCAGCTATTACATTCCACCGACAGTCAACGTCAGCGAGATATCCACGGTAAGCAGGGCTAGCTGCAGATAACGCCAACTAAAGTTTTGCCTGTTTAAGACCATGGATTTGAAGTTACCAGAAGCTATCTCACCAGAATGGGCCCGATGGGGATTAGCCCATCGTACATTCGTCTTGCCTCGGACACATTACATGACTGGAATGTCAATTGCAAGCAGCAACACCCCATTCCAAAGCCCATAGCATCCAGGTATATATGATCCGGTTTCGCTGCACCATTCTTAGCCTCTGTAATACAATACGTAAGCTCATCGAACGTCATGATGCAGACTACAGTACTAACCAGCATCCTCAGGATAGATGTTGCGGCCCCAAGGGATTGCAGGATCGATGAACGGTCGCGGGGTCTTTTCATCGAAAAAGATGGGCAGATTGATGGCCACTTTGGAACCCCTTCTCCTCCTTATGTTTGCGGTGAGAGTGCTGATGCACAACGTCAGCGAAGGTCCTAAGCACGTAACATCGAGAAGGATCCTCACGGGAACCGGACATGTGGGTTTGTGATCTCTTCTGGGAGAAACAGGCTATGACTTGAGACGGCACGTTCTGGGTCGTAGAATGGTTCAGTGAACGGGCCTGGAACACCTAGACGAGGGAAGGATGTGAATGTGATGGGAACCTCATTCGATTTGAGGTGTTTGCGTGCGAGGGTTCGCCTGCAAACAGGTCAGAGATTCAGCATTATGGGACTCAAATGTCCAAGGCAAAAGCGACATTCACCTATATCTCATGTTAGCCTCTACCGATAGTAGGTCTGGGATAGACCCAGTGTAGGGCGCTCCTGGAGTAGACTCTAACATGTAACGTCCATACTCTGGGTGGAATGTCGGTAGGGTTGTCCTGCACCGGGATACAATAATGAGACGGAATAGATCGAATAACAAGTCTAAGATAGCTCACGATGACGGACAATCGGATGAAATATCATCCACGATCGAGTTCAATTTTTCTAAAATTTCGGTCTGTCGGAGAGACAGCTTTGCATCCTTTTCCTTGTCGTCAAAGGTGACAACCATATACTCAATCTAATCGTCAACATAGAAGTATCAGATCCTCCCGTATGATCGAATAGACCTGTAGTAAGGTGGGCGAGACCTACTTCGTCGCCCCATAGCAGTTCATCGCCATGTCTGTCCTTGAGACGGTCCCAGATGTGTAGAAATTGTGTGATGCCGTGGAATCTGACGTGCTCAGCGTACTTTTTGGCCTCATCCCAAGTAAGAGGCGTTCCAAGATACAATAGCCCCATGAGGTCAAGGCGAGTAGTTATGGGATAGTAGGATGAAGAGAGAGACTAAAGAGAGATGAGGCTGAGTAAGACCTTTATTAATAAAATGCCGTCCCGCTAGCCCCATGCGATCACTCGTTGCGGACGGCCAGATGAAATCCCAGGAAGATAGTTGGTTTGTCAGATTTCAGCTAATCGTTGTATTTATCAGCGAAAAGCTCTGCTTAGAGAGAATCGATTCGGGGAAAGCGACAGAAGACTGATAGTATCGACATTCTGTTGGACGTTTAAAGGCACCATACCCTGTGCTGCACAATCGAAGGACATCGTAATTCGCGTTAAATCCTTAAAAACAACGCTTGAGCACAGAACAGAGGAGAACGTTGAGGAAGCAATGCTCGCAGGGCATCTTTGTCGGGACACGCGAACGGCGTTCATATAACTTCGGCAATCATACATGCTACTACTTCATCTAATCACGGTCCAATCTATCCTCCTGCCCCGCTGGTAGCCCATTTTAAACATATCTTCAAGGCCAGTAGGACATGTCGCAACGATCTTGTCCAACTCTCCTCTTGATTAAATTGGAGTTTTATCGATACATCACCGATTCTGTCCTTGACAATCCTAACGAAGTAGAGATTAATATTGAACCTTCGACCATGGCTGATCAGGGATGAACTTACTGATGATGAAACTCAACATCTGAGTCCTGTGATTTGATGTACTCAGTTAACTGCTTGAGGCAGTCTATGAACGCGACCATGCCAATGTCGAATCGTCGATTGTGCAGGAGACGTCCGAAGTGTAAGTCTCCAGAACCATAGAGTTCATAGCTAGCTTTGTCCCCCGTTGTTTCTCAATCCGAGAAAAGGAGCCCATAGGAATCAGACGATAGCTGAAAGAGATATATGAACAAGTCGACACGGTAGAGATAACGAATGAGTGTTACTTTTCGAAGGTATAATCGAGCTTCCTCGCCATGGTGTACAGTAGCAGTAAAGTCTGACCCCATGCAGCGTTGATTTCTGCCCATTCAACCTGTGAAACGCATCAGCCTGGAATAGGTATACCATATCAATATATTTACAGGTACGCCTGGCACTCGTCCTAGACGAAGACCGTTGATGGTCCCGAAGACACCGTCATGACCGATACAAAATGCATCGTTGTAAACATTTGTACGCTCAAGCTTGTCCAGTGTTACTGAATCTGCAGCATAGGCGGCTCTGAGAGAAGCCAATTCAGCACTTTGTTGCTCGATGGCAAGTACATGATCATTATGTGCTCTCCAGAAGCTGCACAACACTGGATGAGAAAGAAACATTGAGTGAAGAGTGGGGTAATGTACATACCTAGCCTCCTCCTGCTCTAGGATCTTTTCTTCACGTTCAAGAGCTCGAAGTTCCTCGTCGAGGGAATCCTTCTCTCGTTCCGCATCCTTCAGCTTTTGGATAAGAAGAGCCTCATTTCCCCTGAGTTGTTCAATCCTTCTTTCTGCTTCCTGCCTGGGTAGACCTTGTGTCTCCCTTTCCCGCTCCTTCCTGACCTCTTTCTCGAATGCAATATATCCATCCCTCTCCTTCTTCACTTCATCCAGTTCGCGCTGCAAGGAAGTTCGCAGAATCTGAGTACATTCTGAGCATAATGGATGATCTATCTCAGTCCGAGTTGAGAGAAGATTAAACAACCTGGCTGAAGAGCGGAGATGGTGGGAAAGGGGAGAAGGGCTAAATGGTTCTGGTTCATGATGCAGTTCGGGCGGAGGAGATCTCGTTGGAGTTGCGCTGCGAGCACTGATAGAGGCTCTCTTTGAATGAGTCGGTGATTGTGCAACGTGTGGGGGGATATGCTGAATCACACTATCTTGCAATAAGACAAAAGATTCATTAGGAAGAGGGAGTTGTTGTTTGGAGCTGGACGGCTTGCGGCCATGCGAAGATGCCTGCCATGCGGCCTTTACGACCGATGGAGCGGATAGTTTCTCGAGTTTGTTGTCATCGAGAGGAGAATCGTGTGGCAGCSGGGGGAGAGCTCCAAGAATGGTATCATATGCCGACGGTGCAAGGTCGACGAGAGATGCATCCAGCTGGAGAGGCTCTTGACATTGTTGGCACAACACGCTCATTGTTGTGGCGGCGTTGTTGTTGATGCCTGCTTGTACGCTTGCGCCATTCAAAGACCCGGCCCGGATCCCGGCTATTGTTCTGTGCCCTGAACTTGGGTCTACGCCAAGTTCTATGCCGTTCCAGCTTTGTTCCAAGCTTGTTGTTAGGAAACTATATAAAACGTCCGCGCGCAAAGGTTCGTTGCTCTTTGTCTTTTTCCTAGCAGTTTATTTTCCGGGCTGAGCCCTTCACGATTTTCCATCATGCGCCTTAACTTTCTTTTGCTTAACGCTCTCTTTGCCCTCACGACAATCTCTAACGCTTCGCCAATCCCTTTCAGGCGCGCTGACAATACAACTTCTCCCGAATTCACCATACTTCTTTTCACTTCCTCCGATCCTTCACCTGCACCGACCATCCAATCCGCATCCCTACCCCCCATTCCAGTCCGACTCTANCGCCGACTGCTCAATCCCAATCTGCTCCAACCACACAGTCCGAGCCTATACCGACTACCATCCAATCCGAATCTGCTCCGGCCGGTTCTCAATCCATTTTTCACCGTCCTCTTCCCACTCCGAATCTACACCAAGTATCACCCAGTCCGAATCCGCACCCACCTCTCTACCATCGCAAAGTGGAGCTCCAGCAGGCACTTCTAAATATGTTGTTGCACACCATATGGTCGGAAATACATTCTCGTATACCGTACAGGACTGGCTTGATGACATTCAACTTGCCTTCGATTCTGGAATTGACGGATTCGCCTTGAATATGGGTCGCGATGACTGGCAACCGCAGCGCGTTAGCGACGCGTACGTTTTTGAAGTACACGTCGAAAAGCTTGCTCCTAACCTTGCTTCATTACAGATACAACGCAGCTCAGCAATCCGGGCTTGCTTTCAGGATGTTCTTGTCTCTTGATATGACGTATGTTATTATAATTTTGCAAAGATCTACCTGGACTCTTACCTTGATTTTTTTCAGGGTCTTCCCTTGTGGATCTTCTGCAGATGCACAGGTCCTTCGGGATACCGTCACAAAGCAAATGTCCCACCCAAACCAATTCCTCCATGGATCATCTACCCCCCGGGCTCTTGTGTCCACATTCGCTGGAGAGACATGTACATTTGGTCACCCAAGCCCTTCTGANGGTTGGAGGAACGAGTTTACCCAACATCCTGACATGCAATCGAATATCTTGTTTGTTCCCAGCTTTTTCGTCGATCCTGCCACATTTGGAGGGTTCGGTGGAGCCATGGAAGGAGATTTCAATGTATGGTTTCTTCTTCTGTCCGCCCTCTCCCCTCAGCTTACCTTTGAGTTCCAGTGGAACTCCGGATGGCCCGTTGATCTCACGCCGGCTTCTGCCCCTTCACTTCTATCTACTCTTCAGGAATCTACATCTACGGATTCCAATGGCATCAAACTATCTAGTCTTCTAGGTGTAGTTGGGGATGCCGTATCATCTCTTTCTGCGGAACTTGGTCAGCTTATCGGTGGATTTGGCTCTGATGAAACCCATTTGAACGGCTTGAAAGCTTTGGCTCCGTCCATTGCAGCGCGTCAAGAGCAGGATAGTGACAGTGTTCCTTACATGGCCGCTGTGTCTCCTTGGTTCTTCACTCACTACGGGGCTGACACCTTCAACAAGAACGTAAGTGTTCTTCATCCTTGAAGCCTTTCCTCGCATTCTAACGGCCTTCCAAACGGCAGTTTCTCTACTATGCAGACCAGCACCTTTATCCCAAACGTTGGGAGTCCCTCGTAGATGCCCGGGATCAAATTGATATTGTCCAACTCATCAGCTGGAATGACTGGGGAGAGTCTCATTACGTCTCCCCTGTCAAAGGCGATCAGCCAGGAAGTGAAGCCTGGACAACAGGCATGGAACATGATGGTAAGCTATATCAAATTCAAGACTCTTTAAGTCACCAACTCAAGGTTTCATGTCTTCAGCATGGCTCCCTCTCACAAAATACTATGCAACAGCCTTTAAGACTGGTGCATTCCCTGAGATCACAGAAGATGAAATCTTCCTGTGGTCTCGACCTCATCCTACCGATGCTACGGCAAGCAATGATAACGTTGGTCAACCAACTAACTTTGAGTTGGTATGTCTCCTTCCCCTTTGTTATTCTCTTCCTCTCTAACTCACACCTGTGATTTCCAGTTGGACGACGCTATCTGGGCTGTTGTACTCACACCATCACCTGCAACCGTAACACTCACCACTTCTCCCACTACCTCCCAATCCTTCGACGTCCCTGCCGGAGTCTCTAAGCTCTCTCTCCCCATAAGTGCTGGTGGAATGATGAAGGCAACCATTGCGAGAAACGGTGCTACCGTTTTGGATTTGGCTCCTGAAGGGTTCACGTTCCAAGGATCTCCAGAAACTTACAACTTCAATGCTTTCGTTGCGACCGCTAAATCCAGTGCTTGAAATGCTGTTGAGAGAGATGGTGGCTCCACCTGGCTGTGGGCAATCAGAGTGCTAGCGCTCGTGTGTAATTCGGTATCTAGGTCAGTGCCGGTGTGAATGTAACAATTGTTTGTGTCTTGGATGTATGGTGGTTGTAGGGTGTAGGGTGTAGGCTACCACTACAGTAAAATCCTGTAATTGTATTTGTAAAATACTGTTAATTCTACTAGATATCGGAGACTTTGCTACCGCCAATAGCATGCCTATCCAGGAAAATGGGTGCAGAGAACACCACAGGGTCAAGTGATCGACCTCTAAATGGAGATCGACCGAGTGGCACTGTTGATACACCCGCTCGAAGATCTGTGCGAATTGAAAGTCTCGGATCCGCGGGGGATATTGTACCTTTTCCACCATCCATGTTGGTTGATGAATGTCCAGCCCTTTGGAATAGTTGAGTCGCCATCAGTACGCAGCGCCTGAGTGGCTCTAACGGTGTCCCTCCCTAGAGCCCATTCAATCGACCTACCCTTGACTTCCGGGATAAAAGCTAAAAGAAGATCCTGTATGAACTTCCCCGATTCATGCGAGCGCGACTACTGGACTCTTCGTTCTTCGTTCCCTGTCCAAACACGGATTTGACTTTTTGGTTGCTCTTGTACACACTACTCACGACATACGACGTGTCTTGGAGACACTCCTTGATATATGGCACCGTCTGCTCCTCCCCCAGACGGTCTTGACATTCGATATCATGTTATTGGCCTTGCTTGCGAGACTCTCTTATACGGCAAGACTCATACATCTATTCCACAGTTTCCCTCGATACCGTTAACACCCGTGACCTTTTCTCTAGGCATATTTCTTGTCCTGATTATCATCTCAAGTTATGCGATGATGTAACTAGAACATCGGTCCTTCTACCTAACACATTCTAATTAATATCTAAACATCCGTAGAAGAAGGGGAGTACGCACAGGGAGTCGCCGTCTCCTCCTTGCCTTGATCTGGTTCATGTTTGCTGCGTCTTCAATAAACTGGGCAATGACTCTAGACTATATCCTTAAAGATATACATCAACGTATCACCCCGACCGCATTTGATCCAAATTACCCTTACAATCAATGTGGCGTCTCCTGTGTTCTGCAAGTGTTTGATGTGGTATTGCTCTCAAATGTAAGTAAAATGCTGTTCTTTCCCCAATATGGGGTGTACTTCCCATATCTAGTCTGACGCCGCGAATGTCTTCAGTACATCGTGAGCGACGGCGTCGTTGTCTGGCGAGCATGGGTCCTGTGCAAGGACGAGAATCTCTTCAGCAAAAACCTGCTAAGGGTTACGCTGTGTTTCTTAACCATTGCTGGATGTATGTATCACCAATTCCTCATCATTGCGCCAGGGATTCAACATTTTCAGTCTTCATGCTTGCTCTCTTCGGGGTATCGATAGCCTTCACCGTAGAGCAGTGGAAGCTCCACGAAAAACTACCTAGTTCTCATCACCTAGGTAGAGCCAGGGACATCTGCCGCGTCGGAGGCCTGATATTCTCTTTGCTGACGAATATCTGTGCAACAAGCACCGTGGCTATAAAGACCTGGTATGCAAATGCTAGAAGATGATTTTTGGCCTGATAATATCAACAGGAAATTCCGCAAATTTCTCGTTCAATCCGGGAGATATACCCCTGGTGCGAAGATTATGACGCTCCTAGTCGAATCGGGGGCCCTTTATTGTTTATCTGGTGTGAGAACATTTCCAGTTGTTGCCATCCTTTATCTCAAGCTTATCCCGGGCAGATAATCCTCATAACATCAATGTTCGTCCGCTTGCCTTTCGGTACGCTAGGCAATTTCTACCATCCTATAAATGTTCAAATAGCGGTAAGTTCTTTAGACCTCTTATTGCGACATGCACACACATATGTTCTCAATCTTCTTAGGGAATATATCCAACGATAATCATCATTCTAGTCAATAGCAAGCATTCAATCAACGAGACCGTTTTCATGCCCAGTTCCACCAGGTCTGAGGAGATTACTCTTACTACCTGGCACGCCGAACCTGGCCCATTGACTACTGTCGCCACATCCGATGTCGACCCCACTGTGATTGGATTTGGGAGTTCTGAACATAATTCAAGGGATCGTAAGCAGGACGCATGATCCCTGCTATATCTAGGATACAAAGTTCTCTAACTGGGTAGTCAGATGGTAAAGACAATACTGTTGGTGAACCAAGGACTCTCGGACATTTTTAGGCACCTAAAAACTGCCTTGTGCGTCTATATCTTCTCATGTGAATATGTTTTCTCTCTTGGACTCTCTTTTGAGGGGGAGTGATTGGGTACCCACGCCACTCGTTCTTTTCCAGACAAGCAAGTTGCGTAATAGGCATTCACCTTCCGTGTCTTCCTAACAAACATACCTATACTGGGGTTGAAACATGAAAGAACTCAGTGTATAGCTATAGGTTGCGTCTAATCTATTAAACCTTTTAAGCTGGATGACATACTCCGGCTCCTTCGTTTGTACCAGAATAACGGACTCTGATTTTCCTTTGCTGCGACTACACCTCAAGGCAGGTGCGTGCTATTGTGAATTTGTATTCTAGGGCAATTTTTTCTCTTACGCTTCACTCACAATATTCTGGGGCCTGTAGGTTGTAGTATTATCTCCCGGCTGTTTCACGGAAGTCGATGTTTCAAGGGCACGTGTCTCTCAGGCTTTCTCTTGACTCTCTGCAAACCTAATGAGATCAGCTGCCGCCTTTGAAACTGTGTTCTTCACCCTCGATGAGCACGGAGGTACAGCATGTGTCGATTATGGGCGCTCAGAAGTGAGGGCAAAGTAGACCGTCCTTCAAATCCTGTTCTTTGCCGGATCGTCCATTTGGTATAAATATGGTTTCTGGTGACCTCGATATTCCTCATTCTCTTCGAAGAACTTGAATACTCCTCACATTTCAGCCATGAAATTCTCTGCCCTCGCTCTCGTCTCTGGCACCGTCCTCATTAGCAATGTCGTGGCCATCTGTCCTGGTTTCAACTACGGTATTGGGAATGTTCGAAGTCTTGGAGGAGGTGTCAACCGTTGTATGTCTTTTTGCCTTCAGAAGTTTTTACTTTGGGATCTTAATTGGATTGCAGGGGATGTGTACGATGCGGGATGCAGTGTTGTAGATGGGCTCACGACAAACCAGAACCCTTGCACACAAGGAATCTTTTCCTGTAGCCCAGCCCCAATCACCTTTACAGGTTACACCAATACGTTCACGAAGTTGAGGTGGGTTTCTATCCTTTCATTACGTTTGCCCTGTATTCTAATACAGGCGTGGTTGGTGCTCAGGTATATATGCCGCCCAGATGGAAATGCTGGATCGTGTGGTGGAACATCTATCTCTGTCTGCGTAAGTTCTGCATTGCTCTGTCAGGTTTAGATGATTTTGATGATTTTGCACAGTGCCGCAACGACGGAAATTAAACGAGGAGTAGAAAACTATGTTGAACTCTGTCGCATGTATTATTCATCTATGCTGTAATTGCATGCAGCTCTGATTTGGGTGGTGTGCATTCTCCACACCAAATACTAATACAATGGGATAACTACGTTCGTGAAGAATAATACTAGTATAACGGGCATCAAGAATCATCATAACCAACTTCTTTCGCCGGTCTACAAACAGTATTCAAACCATGCGCTGCGATCTCCGAATGCCTTCCCGCGTTCCTCCTCTTTTCCACCGCCAGACGCCCTCAGCAACTTCTTAGACTTGTTCTGCCACCACAGCCACCCCAAATTGGTCCCGGTGAAGATGCCCATAAAAACTGAAGAAACGAGCAGCGTAATGGTCGCCGATCTATAATCTGGGGCTGGGCTAATTGATCCCAATAACCAGGTAGCTAAGACACCACCGGCATTCGAGCAAATAAACCCGATGGCGATTGCAGTTGCGCGACGCGTATGAGGTGCGGAGTTCATGGCGTTCCAAGACGACATGGTCGGTGCAAATGCATACACACCAGATATGCTGAAGAAAAGGGAACCATAGCGAGTATGCAAAGACTTCGAAAGGAACAGCGCAAAACCAACGACACATAGGATGGAACTGATAATCCCAACCAACCCTCTACAGTGATACTTGTCGGATAGAAATGCGGAGGTCATTGCAACTGCAAATGTACGAAACAGGACTGAGAGTGAGCTCGACAATGTTACGCTTGTCAATATACTTACCAGCAAAAGCTACGGCAAAGGGCGGCACACTCATTAGTTGCGCACGAGCGGCGGTATAACCCAAGNCTTGAACGATAGATGGGGCGAAACTGACGAATGGTTGAGTGTCCAAAATTTCCTGAAGCTAACTTGTACTCACAATGCCAAACTATAGAGTACAATGCCTAAGAAGTGTATAAGATTCATATGCTAGATTAACAGTATGGGCCACATACCACTCAGAAAGAATGGAATAGTCAGAATCATGACCTGGACGCTTTTGAAAGCGGCCCCGACTTCCCTCCAGGTGAATATGTCGTCGTCTTGACCTTTGGACGCGGCTCCGTCTTCTTGTAAACGACGCATCACATAGTCTCTCTGGAAATATGAGCAACTTGGAGTGAGTAGACTTGGATCCACTCACTTCTTCATTCGTGAATCTCTTCCAACCTTTGACACTTCCCGGCAAGAGTAAGAAGCTCATCAGCCCGAAGAGTACTGTGATCAAGCCTTCGATGATGAAGATCCAGGCCCAACCAGGGTGATTGTTGCTTGAAGAGGGCGGAATGTGTACAATTCCATAGGCTAAGATGCCTCCAAATGCGCCTGACAGAGAAGCCGCAGAAAAAAACGTGTTCACCCTATCGCAAAAGGGTTATAAGATTCCAGATACCCGAGTAATAAATAAATGCTGGTACGAGTTGTCGTCCCGAAATGTTACTCACCGAAGATTCATCTTGCTCCTCGGATAAAACATGGACAAGTAAAGCACTAATCCTGGGAAAACTCCACCTTCAAGCAGCCCGAGAAGGAACCGACATGCCAGAAGTTGTCCGTAAGTCTTAATTACACCTTCACAGGAGGTTTGTTATATCAGATATACGCTTTGAGTAACGCCTGAAAGATTTATTACCTTGACATGCAGTTACAACACCCCATAATGTAAGCAACGTGGGAAGTAGGATATTAGGACCGATAATCTGAGTGGAACTTAATCAATTCATACTATCGAAGGAGAGAGATGACAACGCACACGAAGAAGTAAGTTGCTCGGGAGCTCAGCTAAGATATATGGGATGTATGTGATGGTTAGTGCCATACTGTATTGCGTGTTTGACATGTTGAGCTCTGTTTGAAGGCCAGCAACGCGAGCGTTTCCAACATTTGTGCGATCCTGCAGATGAATTAGACAATGCAAATGTAATAGAAGTGCAACCAGAATTACCAAGAAACTGAGCAGGTAGAACAGAGAGACTAGAGGCAGAATGTACAAGTCCAGCTTTCTCCAGACCTTCTTCTCCAGAACAGCTTCAAAAGTCGTATCTTGATCCCCAGAACTTGCTGGGGAATGGCTACGCACATAATCCAGAGATCCTGCTCTCCCTGTGCCAGACATCGACGTTTTTTCAACGTCTGGAGAGGGACCGACGTTCTCTTGAGACATAGTGCAAGGGTAACAGTGGGGATCGGTATGGATGGAAGAGGAGATACATGTTCGCTATTTGAACCCTTTCGGCTGGAGTGTGAAGGCCGGTTTTGAATGGTAGACACAGACTGAGCCCGGTGCAGCCGAAGAACTGCGGCACACTACGGCACATCCGATCAACTTGTGGGAGCCTCTTTTAGCTTATTTTTCCTAATGGGTTTGCGTTAAGCCCCATCTGAGCCGATTGAACGAGGAGTTCCACGGTTGAAATTATCGCTCATTTGCGACCAGATTTCTTAATCACGATTGTCTTTACGCCATTGTGAGAATCGAACGTGTTGTTCTTCCATAAGAACCTGATGGGAAGTATTGACGGAAATAACATCGCTGCCCCTTCTTCTCCACCCTCATATCAAAGTTCACACCCAACAATCGAGTTTTTTCCGACCTTCCTTTTGCCACTACTTACCCATGTATAATTATCCGCCTGCTTCCGAAGCATGCTGGAATCTTCTTTATGTACCACACAACCTCTACTCGTGCAGCGACCCTTGGACCTGGGGCCTTATCATTGTCAATCCCATTTCTCACCAACGCGTGCCTTGTCCCCCTGGTCTATTCCAAGTAGAAAAATCAAGGGGTTTATTCGGTGCATGTAGTATATCACTATTGGATTATCGAAACTGTAAGTAAGGTGGGGAACAGCCATGATCTGTCCATAATCTAAAGAAGCAAATAGTCTTGTATCCATACGAATTAGTAGAATTATTGTGGTTACGGGTTTATCGCCATGGAGTTGCCAGGTTCACACTCTAGTAATCGTCATCATCACGACGGGGCAACACACGTCCATGAGCGTCCAAACCAAACAAGTTTGCGAGCTCCTTAACAGACAGACCTTCAGAGGGAGTGTATGAGTGAAGAGAGCCTTTTGAGAACGGTAGAGCGTGACTTACGACCGATCTTCTTTCCCTTGCCCTCACCCAGGCTGCCATCGGCAAGGCTCTGTTTGCGCTCTTGCATCTCCAAGACGCGGTTCTCCACTGTGTTGTTGATGACCAGCTTGCGCACCTCGACCTTCCGAGTCTGTCCCAGACGATGCACGCTATTCAAGGAGTAATCAGTACAGTCGATGATTTATGAGGACGGATGCACCATACCGATCGAAGGCTTGCGATTCAATTGCCTGAGACCATCCCAAATCCAGCGAAATGACATTGTTGGCCCGCGTCAAGTTTAGACCAACTCCACCACATTTCAAGGACATGAGCATCACACGAGCATTCTCTTTACCCATGAATACACGAACAGCCTGGTCACGTTTGGAACGATTCATGTTGCCTTGATACTTGACATGCGGAATGCCAGCTTCGGATAGGTAGTCTGAGACAAGGGAAAGACAAGAAGTCCACTGGGACACGACCAAGGTCTGCAAAACGTGAGGTCAGGGGCAAGAAAAAAGTATCCTGTCAATGATGTACAATACCTTTTCCTCCGGTTTGGTCTCCGCAAGTGTGCGAATGTAGTCCATCATCCACTGACAAAAGTCATGAGAATCGAACGGAGACGGGGTCACTCAAGTGGCGTACCTTCATCTTCGTTGAGGGGAGAAACTTGGGCATTAATTTAATTGCCTCCTCCGACAGGTCCTTGAGCTGGTTTTTTTTGCGACCAAAGATTACCTCCTTCTCTTCTTCTTCGACGTCATCGTCCGAATCAGCAACAACGAAAGCCTTGCGCCTTCCCAATGTTTTCTTCCTGGATGGCTGCTTCTTGGCTTTCCCGGATCTCGGAGAATAATCATCATCGTCGACAATGAAATCATCCATGGATTCGTCGCCAGCGTCCTCTTCTTCGAACTCGTCGTCGTTGTCCACAGTGAGATCGATGATGTCGTCTTCTTCACGATAAGACTTTCTTATTCCTCGGGTCCTTCGAGTCATTGGAGGAGGACTGGATGTGACATCTTCCATTTCGACATCGGAGTCGCTATCCTCGACAGGGGCAGGTGCCTTTCCAGACAGCTCGTCATCTGTAGGCTCGAAGGCAGCACGGACGAAGACTTTCTCTGAGCTGATAGGAGAACGGCACGAAGGACCTAGAGAGTAGCCTCAGTTCTTGGCGCTCATCATGATTTTGAAAAAAAAACTCACAGTGGCGCTCATTCGCCTTCAGCTTTGGGTCATTGTTTTCTGCGTTGGGATTGTCCACAACAGGAGATTGAAGAACGTCCGCTAAAAGACTAGTGAGAAATGGGGCTAGTGTAGCGGGAAATCAACGTACTTATGCAACCATGACAATACATATGCCCACATGGTGTCACTACGCAGTCAGTGAAAGTGTCGAAGCAAATGGGACATTCTTCGTCCTCCACAGTGGCGTCGACACTCTTCCATCGTAGAGTCAGGAGGCTATAGATGCTACGGATAGCAAAAACTCGCACCTCTTTCTCAGCTGCGATTCTGTCGAGAGCTCGCTTCTTGAACTTATCCCTCATTTGAGTAACAAATCCAGGGCCCATTTCTCGTCTAGCACGTTTTAGTTCGTCACACCAGTTTTCATCATCTTCCTCGAGCGTAATGAATGCGCCACCTCCATCTTCTTGAATAAGGGACGGGTGAGAGCAGATTTGGCGAAGACGGAGAAGTAGAACGAGGATTTGAACATAATTCTTCAAAACCGTTCCAGCACGAAGATACCTGTTGAAGCGAGCCTGAGTTCGGGCCTCGACCTGGGTCCATGAATACATCAGAGTGGGGTCATAAAGGGTGCTGGGATTTGACCTACAGCGTTGTAAATGTCCCGCTCTTCGTCTGAGAAATCCAACGCGACTAGGTCAAGGTGTTTTTCCGGAAGTTCGATCAACCGTTTGCCGTCCAACATGGAGTCTTTCATACGGCGCAATAGGAAAGATGCAAATATAGCCTGCAGGCGAGCTACCGCTAAGGCAGCTAGACCATGATACATTAGCATCAGAATTGTCCTCAAACACTTGCAGAAAATTCCTACCATTCTTTTTCTCTAACCTAGAAACGTGAGGGTGGAACTCATCAAAGTCATACCAAGGCCGGATGCGCAAGAAACGGATGATGGGATAAGCGTCCACAAGACCATTGACAATGGGGGTGCTGTGGGGGTTCTGAGTCTGTCGACCTACATGATATGAAAAAAGAACATACCCAGTCAAACACCACCTGTACTCTGCTTTCAATGCGGTAACCGCTCTTGAGATCCTGGTCTTCTTGTTTCGTATGTTTTGGGCTTCATCAAGAATGATTCGGTAGAACTGTATCTGCCGTGTCAGAGAATGAAAGAGGACAGATGACGTTCCTGAAGATACATACGTCAACTTGGAACAGCAGACCCTCTAACGATTGACAGTGAGCCTGTGTATGACAAAGAGAGGATATCTATCACACCTGTCTTTCTTGTCTTCCGTTTAAGAGTTGGAGGAGAATCTGAATCCGAGTCGTCGTCTGAAACAATGAAACTTTTTTCTTGTTTCTTCTTCTTCTTCAGCTTCAATTTCATTTCGGCGTCCCGGTCTGGCCATTCGAGTGCACAGGTCTGAGAATTTGTTCATTCTTAGCAGATTTCAGGAGATTAACGTTCAGACATACCGAATACGTCGTCAAGACTACATCGTATTTCAGAAGCTCCTTCTTGTTCTTAGGCTTGTTAGAGCCTACAATGATCAGGAAAATATCAAAAAGTGTCACTGCTTTGCCAAAAGATGTTGCGACAACATACCATGGTAAACCAAAACTTTCAATCTCTCGCCAGTCTTGAGTTCTATCTCGAGCTTCCACTGATCGAGCAGCGCAGTGGGCGCCAGAATCAGATTTGTCCGGCAGTTGTTGTCCTTGCTCGGATTGAGCATGAGAAGAGATATCATCTGGACAGTCTGCCAGAGTGCGTTGTTGATACGATGCAAACAGGAGTAGTAGCAATGAAAGCAAACCTTCCCAAGTCCCATGTCATCGGCCAAACATCCACCTTTAAGAAGATTCTTTTCTTTGTCGAGCATCCATGCCACACCGATTGCTTGATGAGGCATAAGCGCCACTTCCATGCCTGGCAAAGGTGTAAAAATGGTGGGTAGGCCCAGCTTTCGTACAGCATCATCAACACGTTCATTGCCATCGAATTGCTCAACGTTGCCAGCTGCAATCAAAAATTGATCGATACTGCATTGCGTTGAGGTGTGAGGCGCTTGGCAATACTACAAAAAAAAACAGAGAAAACTCACTCTCCAGCGGCGGCTCTGGGACCAACGAAAGTGTCACGTCCTCTTCCATGCCAATTTCCGCTATCATCCCTGCTGTCCTCGTCCTCCATGATAGGTGCAATCGCAGGGAGGGCAGGCTGAACGCGGCCCATAACTCGAGCAATAGCCTCGTCGCCATCAATGCTTTCGTCGTCACTCTCCTCAAAGTCTGAGAGCATGGCTTGAGGCGAAGACGTGCGCGGCGGCTCTTCGAAGATAGCATCATCAGAAGAAGGGAGGGGAATATTCCAGGCCTCCTCCTTTTTGGTGCGCTGCGGGGCAGGAGGAGGCAAAGCGGGTCTTAGTGATGGGAAATTCAAGTTTTCCTCATTCTCCCTTCTGGCAGATTCTTCCTTCACGATTCTTCTCCCAGTGCTCGTCGAAAATGTGGTCGCTTGTGCATTGAGAGCCTCCTTCCTTGCCCTTAATCTGGATAACTCAAGGTTGAACCTCTTGATCCTCGTCTGGTCCGACTTGGTCTTCTTCTTCTTTGCCATTGCAGTGTCGAGCATCTTTTGCTGCTTAGACATCTGGGACTGCAAGTTTTCAATGTCGAAACGGATTTGTTGAATGTCCACGGCAGAAGACATGCTGCCTTGGTTGTGGGAGGTTTCAGCGAGACTTTCGAGAGAGTTGGAATCAACCTGGCTGAGCGGAAGAGGGACAGCCGCTGGGATCTTGGGGCGTTTCAGAGAACTTGATGAGACAGCGGAGTCTTCGTTGAAGGCAATGTCACTTGGGCGCTTAGCAGGAATGACAGGGTCTATGGGTTCTGGCTTAATGGGGCCTGAGTGAATGAGACTAGATCGAGGTTCATGTTTAACAACGGATGCTACACGATTTCCTGTAGGTGTCAAACTCTTTGCGCCAGCCTTTTCGTCGAGAAAATCGACTGTACTCTCTGTCTTGACAATCGTAGAGTTCTGCTGCGCCCGAGTCGAGTGAAATGTGAGTCAAGAGAATGAGTGAATGCGATAGCACTCACGTTTGTGGAAAGGTTGGCATTGGTACGAATCCCGCTAGCAACTTTGACACGCGCGTGGCGGTCTCTCATGTGTGTAGGATGTTCATTGATATGAACCTTGGAATGTGGTTAGTTGTTGAGGGTCTGGACAAAACTAGTGGACTCACCCTGTACGCGTCTAGATTCCCAATTCCACGGCTCTTCCCCCCGTCTGCGGCGCGTGAATTGCGAGACAATAAGATTCTCGCGTTCTTGCATTCCGTTTCCAAGCAGCGTATCGAGCCGACTAAAGAGCAAAGTTTAACCAGAATACATTGGGTGGAAGCTAGACGGCAAAACAACTTACATCCACGCTTTGGATTTGGCAACAGCTTGAACTGCAGAGAGGTTGAAAAGTGAGAAAGAACTGTGGCACATCGGGTTGTAAGTGCTTACGTTGATATCATGAGGATATAATGAGATATGTTGTGTCAATTCTTCGATATATTCATTTGGGACGCGGTCGTCCTGAGCGCGTCAAATAAACATCACCATATGGAGAAGCAAATGGTGTGGCTTACCGTGGACAATGAGTTAGGTAGGTCTAGCTGGGTCTTGGCTATAGCCAGTATTTCTTGTGGAGACTTGGGTGTAGACACCATTAGAGAATCCGGCAGTGATAGCGGTGGTTGGTAGGAAAGACGCGGTAGTCATCAAACGCGCTTTATATACGCACCCGAGCAATTCCCACGCCAATTTGGCGCTATTTGCGCGTACGCGCCAAGTCACGTTATCGGGCCCGAACAATCCATTGTTCTGTCCGCACCCATTGTCCTGTTTATGGACAACTAGCAGATACCCGTGTCTACGCCACGGCGAGAGTTCGCAATGGTAGGGATAAGTAAGTAAAACTTGAAGATACCGTAGTTTAGTATCACAAAGAAACAGTTGCCTGCCTTACCCGACGCGTAGTCACGGACTCACGGTTCCTTTGAGTTGGCCCTTGGG